>JAOXJP010152200.1:0-13084 GCA_025762735.1 Platanus orientalis | reverse complement strand
GCAGCACCCCCTCCAACACCCCTCCTCCTCTCTCTTTCTCCCTCTTCCTCTTTCTCTCTCCCTCTCTCTCTCCCTCCCTCCCTCCCTCCCTCTCCCTCTTCCTCTTTTTTCTTTTTTTTCTCCCGCACCCCTTCTTCCTCCTCCTCTCTCTCTCTTTCCCTCCCTCTCCATTTCTTTTTTTTTCTTGTTCAAGCTGGCGTTGCCGAGCAAGGCAATCCCTGAGCGAACAGCCCAGCCGAGTAGGGCCTACCCCGTCAGACAGCCCAACCAAGTGGGGTAGGCTTGCTCAACTGGTCTGCCCAAGCATGGGTTGCCTTGCTCGGCAACAGCAATCCGAACACATTAAAAAAAAAATTCGTTGCTTTCGGGTTGCTGCCAGAGGAGCCACCACCACCGCCAACGTTGGAAAGAGAGGGATGGGGTTTGAGAGAGGAGGGGACAGGTATATTAGGAAGGGGCGGAAACACAAAACAAAACAAAAATTGGGAACTGTTATTTACACCACATAAATTATGAACTCACCTCACTCAAATTTTTTTTTATTTTTCCTTTTATACCCCTTCTCCAACTCTTTCCTTTACCTAAAATACCCCTCCCCACTTCTTTTCGATGCCGGAGGTTCCTCAGCAACAACTTGGAGTCCCATAACAATTTTTTTTTTTTAAGTTTTTTTATTTTCTTTTACATGTTTGGCAGTTGTTATCGAGCAAAGCAACCTCTGTTGGGCTGGCCGAGCGGGATAGGCCCTGTTCGGCTGGACTGACCAAGTAGGGGTTGCCTTGCTCGGCAACCGTCGGAACTGTGGAAAAAAAATGGAGAGAGAGGGAGAGAGGGAGGGGAGAGGGAGGGGTGCGGGAGAGAGGGAGAAAGAGAGAGGAGGGAATGCGGGAGAGGGTGGGAGAGAAACGACGGTTACCGGAGGAGAGAGGGAGAGAGAAAGAGGAAGAGAGAGGGGGAGTGCGGGAGAAGGAGAAAGAAAGAGAGAGTGCGAGAGAGGAGGGGGTGCTGGAGGGGTCATTGTAACTGTCAGAGGAGGCATTGCAGCCGCTGAAGTGGTTGCTGGAGGTGTGGGTGGGAGGGAAGGGTGTTTTAAGTAGGAGAGGGAGAAGAAGGAGAAGGATATAAAAGAAAAAGAGAAAAAATGAAGTGAGTTCAGAAATGTTTGAGGTCCGCCTAGCAGTTCCAAAAAAATTTAAGTGAGGTAGGCTTAGAAATTTGTGTGGGGTAAATAAAAGTTCCCTTAAAATACCAAAACGAAAAGCAGTGCAGTTTATAGGGATCAGAGAATAAAGATAATTTATCTGAATAAGCTACTGATTAGTACACGATACCCCATGAATTCTTAATTATGATCAGAATTCAAATAAATTTGCTAATCTTCACTAATAAAATTATTAAATTTGATCTTAGCACAGTAAATAAAATCGCAGCATATAACGGGGGGGCAAAAAGTAAAAATGTAAAAATAAAAGATGAGCAAAATCTGATTTGAATACAGTGGACCTAGAGTTTGCTGAAAGCGAATTCCTGAAATTCAAAATTGCAAGCAACGACGTCTAGTCTTCAATGATGAGGGCTGAATCGGAGAGCTCTCGGCTTACCGGTTGCTTGTGTTCTCCCGTACGTTGTTCCCTGGCGATTGTGGGTGTCAAGGATCGAGTCGTGACTTGGCCATGTTATATGCATGTGGATCTGGTTTTGTCGAGTCGGGTGTTCCTAACGCAGAGTTTCATCTCCTGCCGGCCGAGGATATGGTTAGCCGATTTTGTACAGCGCCAAAATAGGCCTCGCGGGTTTGGTGTGCCCCTTAATGGGGTTGGGGTTAGGTTCGAATGAAGTTCATACTGGTGTATTAGAATGGCATCAGGGGGTTGACACATCAGGGCCGAAAAGCGACTTACACTTTTTTGGGGGCACTTAACACTTTTCAGCCCTGATGTGTCGGCTCCTGATGCCATTCTAGTACATCAGTACGAATTTCATTAGTACCTAATCTTTACGGCCCTTAATAAATGGCTAAAGTCGGTCCATATGCAGGGGTGACACATGGCGTTGAAAAGTGAAAATTACTCTCAAAAAGTGTAAATCACTTTTTCAATGCCAAGTGTTTGCCCCTGCATATGGGTGGACTTAAGACACTCATTAAGGGGGCACACTGAACCCGTATAGCAAAATAGGGAAGAAGACACATCATATTTGAGAAAGGATGTGTTTGTCTAAGATGTACCTTCGCCCTCTCGTTAGGGGTGTGGGTCCATGCACTTTTGCAAGAGTCCGGACGGTACATCCCTTTGGAGCTTGGATTTGACACTTTAGGTAAAACGAAATAAATGTTTTGTCTAAGACACTTGAGGATGTCATATGGAATAAAATGGGTGGGGATTTGAAATTTCATCTAAATCCCACCCATTTTATTCCATACAATGTCCCTGCTGTCTTGGACAGGACATTTAGTTCCCTAAAATATTTTTTTGTGCAAGGGGGCCACACCCCCGGGGGGATGGTGCTCCATGGACATAGAATCAGCCCCCAATTTTTGCGTGCATATTTCACATGCCCCCTTAATGAACACCAAAGTTTGCCCATATGCAGGGGTGGACCACATTGCATCGAAAAGTGAGACCTTAGGTGTTCGTTAAGGGGGCGCACCAAATCCGGACGGGTTCTTATAAGTTCTATTGTGGAATACCAAATTGTGTCACAACGGTCGATAGAGGCATACCTCCACTATCGTTTACACATATGAGTGTATTCCCTTGTAACCCATTGTCCCCATTTGAAATTTCCTTCCAGCCAAGAAATCCACTCTATCACCAATGAATATGTTCTCAGGTCTTCAATCATGATGCATATCTCCAGTCAGAATGTCTTTCTACGATAGAAAATAGAGATCAATTGAGAATTCTATCCA
Organism: Platanus orientalis; assembly: GCA_025762735.1. Taxonomy (NCBI): domain Eukaryota; kingdom Viridiplantae; phylum Streptophyta; class Magnoliopsida; order Proteales; family Platanaceae; genus Platanus; species Platanus orientalis. Next base: position 10,173 of record JAOXJP010152200.1, on the reverse strand, counting down.
AATGGCATTCCTTAACCAAGATCCAAGCCTTTTTACACCAATACCAATCTCATGATCCTCTCATATGCACAAATAAAACCTTTCCCACCGATCACTCTTAGGAATTTCAACAACTAAAGGTGTAAGGGGAGACCACACACCACGACCCATTGAGGACCCTTCATACTGTGATTCTCCAAGGAATTGGTTTTTAGATGCCATCTCTCAAACTCCAACCATCCCCCGCTCACTCCACCTTATATTTTAAAATGATTCACCAGTTTACAGCCATCTCCTTCGTTATGCGAAAAAACATGGCACAACTGTAAGATCCCATGTCGCCTAACGTGAAAAGAATCATGTGCTTATATGTAAGCACGACCCTCACTTACGTGACACATTTTGGGAGAGGCTAAGGGGTCGGCCCAATTGGGAGAGGACGAAGGGTCTAGCCCATCTGAGAGAAACCAATGGGTCACCCGAGGAACAAAATGGGAGTTGCACCAGAACTATAAAATATCATGCAAATGAACCTGGGGTATTACAAATGGTATCAGAGTCGGATCAGTTTTGTGGTGTGCACACAGAAGCATGTGGCCCTAAGGGGGTGTATTGTAAGATCCCATATCACATAGTGTGAGAAGGATTGTGTGCTTATATGTAAGCATGGCCCTCACTTGCATGACGCATTTTCGGGAGTGAATAAGGGGTTTGCCCATTTGGGAGAGACCAAATGGGCTAGGCCATCTGGGAGAGACTAAGGGGCCAATCTGAGGAACAAAACTTGGATGAGAGTTGAACCAGAACTGGACAATATCATGCAAGTGAACCCAGGGCATTACAAATGGTATTAGAGCTAGATCAACTTCGTGGTGTGCACACAGGGACGTGTGACCCTAAGGGGGGTGGATTGTAAGATCCTACATTACCTAGCATTAAAAGGATCATGTACTTATATGTAAGCATTGCCCTCACTTACGTGACACATTTTTTTGAGAGGCCAAGGGGTCAGCCCATTTAGGAGAGGCCAAAGGGGCTAACCCATCTAGGAGGGACCAAAGGACTGGTTGGAGGAACAAAACCAAGGTGGGTGTTGAACCAAAACTGGACAATATCATGCAAGTGAACCTAGGGCATTACACCCTTCCAAATGGTCATTCCCAGTTGAGAAAGCTTTGAAGGGCCCGAGTTCCAACATAGGATAAGCTCATGAACCGAATTAGGCATCACCCATAGCACCTCAAATCTTTTGAGGAAGAATGACCATGTTTTTAAGGCCGTAAGGCAATGCAAAATAGATGACCCGCTATCTTCGAGGCTTTAAGACAAAGAGATAATCTATTAGGTCACTGGAAACCTTTCCTCACAAGATTATCCATGGTAAGGGCATGCTCCTAGTAAAGCAGCCACATGAAGATGCATGCCTTAGTCAAAAGTAAGGGGATCGAGATGTGTATAAAAGGAAAGTCCATCCTCACCTCTTGGGTCATATATTGGTAGGGATACCTCATCAGCGAAAAAAAACAAGTTTAAAACCATAATTCCAAGACCAGGTGTCTTCAGCCTTGCAATCATCAGGACTAGTATGATCAAGGTAGGTGAGGAAATCAATCATTAAATCCAATTCCCAATTATTAATCTCCCTTCTTAACCAAAGGTTCCACCCTCTGTCACACATCTTGTGATCCTTGACCAAACCATCTTTAAGGCGAGCTATAACAAAAGATTCGGGAAAATCCATAGCCAAAATTGATTGCCCAAATCATACATTGTTCCAAAACCTCATCGTGTCACCCTTGATCATGGAAAGACACCTCACCAAAAAAAATCATCATAACCCAAATTAATTATCTTCCACAAACTCTTCCACTCGAGTCCCTAGAAAACCCACTAATGCATCCTGAATACATCCCAGCAGCAAAGTCCCATATTTGTTTCCAATGACTTTTTTCCAAAGTTGATTAGGCTCATAACCGAACCTTTGACATCAAAAGCCTGCTATTAATCATACAAGAAGGCCAATCTCTCTGACGCCATCATCCAACCAAACACCACAAAAAAGAATATACTCGACAATCTCTAACCGTCTCGTATCCTAATAAAAAAACCTTCGATTCATTTCCTTCCAAATCCCCTAGCAAAACCCATGTAAGATACGACTCCAAAATACTTTCCCCCTCAGACCCAAGTAACCACTTCTCCAATGGCTAATAAGTTCCATTAGATCTCGAGGAATCACCCAAGGCAACCCAATTCTAGAGATGAAAAAATTCCAAATGGATGTCAAGAAATTGCAATGAATCATAATATGGTCTTTAGATCCTCCATCTCCTATACAAAGGACACATATGTGAAGAGAGAACGACATGTAAGGGAGCCTTTTCTGTAGAAGTTTATAGTGCTAATTTGACTGTGATATACAATCCACATAAATGATTGACGTGCGGAAGAACCATCGAGTTCCAAATCCTATTGTGAGAGAAAGAGATAATATGAAAAGAAGAATGAATGAGATACTTAAAAAATGAACTAAAAGAAGGAAAAAAATGGAAAGGTGTATAGAAGGGTACAATCCCCCCCCCCACCATGGGTCTTTCTAAAATCTAAGGCATCCATCACCCACTACAAAACATGAATTTTGAAGAAATAAAGGAAGATTAAGATTAATGTGCTTCCATAACAAGGATGATTTACAGGTAATCAAAGGGTTATAGTTCCATCCATTTACATCATAGCCATACTTATTGAAAATGTAGGTTTGTCATAGACTACCTCCTTCTAAAACTAAATCACCATAACCACATTCCCAAAAGAGCCACATTCCACATTTGAATCCTTTAAATACCTAAACCCCCTTCAAACTTTAATTTGCAAACTACATCTCAATTTAACAAATGGTTTTTTTTCTTGCCACCCCCTCCCATAAAAGATCACGTTGACACCTTTCAGTCTTCTTAGCAACCTTGACCGGCGTTTTAAAAAAACCAAGCCACTTTTATAAGAGTTATTCTTCCACCTAGTGAGATGTAAGAATGCTACCAACATACTAATTTTTTTCTCTATCCTTTTAACCACTGGATCCCAAAAATTCACTCAACAATGGTAGACCTCCTAAAGAAATCCCTAAGTATTTTAAAGGCCAAACATCCACTTTACACTCAAGCACATCTAGAATTTATTTAGACAATCCTGCTCCACATGAATACCCACCAAGCTATATTGATCAAACTAATGTTTGATCCTTATTTAATTTCATACACCTGGTATTCACATGTTACTTTCAAAATCAATTTGGTGACTTGGCATGTCAATTAAAACAACTACATAAGAATGCTAACCATGCACTAGATAATCATCATAAAATAAATGAAAAAAGAATCACGAATGAATCCTCATAACTACTAAATTTAGACACATTGTAACTAGGAAATTCAAGAAAGATACATGGCTACAATAAAGAGAATAAGTTGTTATATGACCAGACCATCTCTAAACATGGTTTAAAGGATGGGATGATCCGGATAGCTATTCAAGATTGACCGACCATAAAGATGTCATCTTGCTAAGTTGGTAAAGTCTGTGGGTGTCGTACCACAGACCTGGGTGTCTTCACCTACTTACCTACCAAAATATATATATTGGCTGATCCTTAAAAATCTTCTTCATAATTGACATTAGATTGGATGATCCGATCCCCATTTGGAATGGGAACAACAATGACCGGTCCTGATCCCAATCTAGGCTTTTTAGACCATGTCTCTAAGCCAAAGCATAGAAAGCCAACAAAACTTACTAAGTAGGATATTTAAGCAATGAAACCCTAGAATACTAAATGGTTTGAGGTAAAAACATTGGAATCAAATATTACCCTACAATGGTGGCAACATCAGCACAAAAATAACATGACATGAGCAACATGTATGCATGCAAACAAGCTAAGCTAGCATGATGAATTCCATGATTAACTCTAGCTTAGAAGCTTTGAAGCCCAATCTAGCCTACTTTGCTTCGCTAAGACTCGGGGAAAGCTTCATTTGTCACTTTCCATAGGCAACAATTAGTCCCCCTAGTAAAGTTTCTTGAACTACCCACCCACCGTATAGCTAGACCAATATTTGGCACACATATTCTCAAAATATATATACTTTTTTTAGGGCCACACATTCATAAAATGAAATGAAATAGCAATTCACATTATCTCTCGTCTAAATGAACATGTACCACTCCAGTCTTTGCTCAAAATGTAACATGATGTTTGACAAAGGTTGCATTAATAAATATACATGTGTATATTCGTTGTATTTGTAAGCACCTAATTTTGGCGCTACTCCTGGATCTAACATTTATCTTCAAGCTAGCAGGAGGGCAAAGCAATTCCTAACCCCTTTTCGTAATCCAACTAATTTCAATCAATCAAAACCAACCCTTGTCCTCTTGTCTTAATCCATTTATTTACATATCTTTATATTTATTATTTTTATAAAAAATAATATGTTATTTTTTCAAAATATTATTATATGTTTTAAATATTATTTTAAATATTTATAATTTATTATAATCATTGTAGCATTATTTATGTATATATTTTACTTATTATAATTAGTTTCATTAATCTTTCTTATTTTTTATTTATTTTTAATTATAATCATTTATTTATTTATTTTATATATTATCAAATGGTTTTTATTATTTAATTATTTAACTAATGTTTTGTTTTATTTACTTTTTTTTCATTATAAGTATTTTTTATAATATTTATTTAGGAATGTATTTTCATATTATTTTATTATTTGAAGAAGGATTTACCACACCCAATTTGTTTGTCCCCGCATATCCCCAAAAAGGCACGAAATTCATAAAACCACCACGTGTCGGCCTGTGGTGCAGGGATATACAGTTGTATGTGTAGTTCCCTTTTTTTTTCTTTTCTTTCTTTTTTTTTTCTTCTCCTTTTCTTTTTTTCTTTCTTCTTCTTTCTGGCCCGACAACTCTCCCTCTCCATTGCGCCCTCTCCATCTCTCTCTTCATGGGCAGAAGCCCCCAGCCTGACTTCGCCTTTCCCTTTTTCTCATTCCACTCCTCTCTCTCTCTCTCAACCATCTCTCCCTGACTTTCTCTCTCATCTTTCCCTTTTTCTACAATTCATCTCCCACTCCTCTTTTCCAACATGCAACCCCCTCTCTTGCCTCTTCGCCTCAGTAGAAACCCATATCTCTCCTCCCGCCTCTCTGCTCTCTCACTCACCCTCTTCTCTCTCTCATGCACACATCCTCTCTCCCTAACCTCTCTCTCTCTCTCATCCCTCTCTATGTCTCCCTCATGCTCACGCAATCTCTTGTATGAATCCCTCATTGACCATGACAACCCCCCTTTTGTCCATTCTTTGTGACTTCAGACACCCATACCCTGCTAAACCCCCGCCACCATGCCCCTATCACTCCCACGCCCTCACCATTCCTCCTCCCTCACGCTCAATCTCTCGCTCACAGCTTTCCTTGTACTCCCTATCTCCTTCACGCCCCTCTCTGTGCATGCACCCCCACGCCTCCCTTCCTGATTCCCTAGCTGCCACACGACTCACCCTCTCCCATCTCCATACCCTGCAACTATGCCTCCCTGCAAACCTAACCCTCTTCTGCTTTCACTCTATAAAAACCCCAGACCAAACATAACTAGGGGGGTCCAAATGTTTTCCCAACCCTAAGCCAAAAAAGGAGCTCAATGGGATAATTTAGGGGAGCTTGGTTACATTCACTTCTTCCCAACTCAAGATACAGTTTTTGAGATTTCTACCACTTGAAATCATTCAATTCCTCATATGAAAAGAAAAATACCCATACATAAAACCCCCAATCCATCTCTCTTCATGTTTCTCAGTGCGGTGCTTTGGAAATATTGGATTTCAACTACAGTGCCAAAGAAAACAATCCTGATCAAATTTCCTTATTTAAGTTTAATTTTTTTAGAAATCCTGGAAGTCCTTAACTTGGGGTAGTAATTTGTTTTCAAGTGTCTTTTAGTTTATTTATTTTTATTTTTTGGGAATTCGAGTGATAATGATTGTTCATGACTTGTCAGAGTCCATTGGTTGGGTAAGATACTTGGAGTGAATAAGGTTCAAGAAACTCTATTTTCTACTATGGGATTTCGGGTTCTTTTGTGAGCTTACATGGGCTAGAGGTTTAATAGGTAGAGCTTCCTTTGAGACTAGGTTTGGTCGCAAGGATTCAATACTTTTTAAGGTTTCATCAAACAAGCTTTTGAAAGGAATTAACAACTCCATTTCCAAAGCACATTGCAGTTGACAATCAGCCAGGTTTCATTCTTGTTGAAGATAATGGAAGGTGTAGTTGGATTTGGTTTATGATTTTATGAAGGGTTTAATAACTTGAGAAATCTTGATACAAGTAGGGTTACAGCTTATCAGCTGTTGCATGAGCGGATAAAAGTGAAAGTTGTAAAAAGTGGTATGCTTGGATTATTGTGGATGGGTTCATTGTATCATATTTTTCTACAACTGGTTTTGTTATGGTTTATGCTTGAAATATTCAGTTTATAGCTTTTGATCATGGTATGGTTGCATGTGCATGTTTGGAATTGAGAGGTAAATATTTTGACATTATTAGCATTTTGCTATTTCATAGGATTTGATCATAATCTGATTATTATTATTATTATTATTTTATTTTTTCTTTTTGTCTATAGGAACTAGTGTCAAACTTTTGTATGCGTACCCTTTACTACTCCATATGGACTATTGATGTTCACCTCTTATGTGGACTGTAGCCTAAGGTTCTTATAGATTGCATAGTTATAAGAATTTCATTTTTGCATAGATACAACTTAGATAGAGTGATACCACACAACCCTGTGCAGGTGGGTTGAAGACCAACTCGCAAGCCTCGTAAAATGGACATATCAAACCCAACCTGGTCTTCTCCCTAGCTTGCCCAAGCCCAGTTGCTTGTGAGTCAATGTCAGTGTGAATCAATTCGAGATGGTGCATTGTTGGCTACGATACTAGTCGATTACTTTATAATCTTATATATTGTCAAGCTTTGTAAAATGGTAGGAATTGAGACAAGGAGATTTGTTTAATGGTATAATAAAATAGGGTTTTAGGCTCATAACATTGTTATGAGTTTTGATTCTAATACAAGTGCAAGACATCATGCCTTTTTAAATCTGTCCATAAATATAATTCTGCAGAAAATTAGTATCAAAACAACACCTTCACAACCTCTAGGATCCTTTCATATAAACCAAGGCATATGGGACTCTTACATATAAAATGGACCTGACCAAACTTGAAGATTTATTATAAATTGTTTTATTACTTGCAACACCTTATTGGATTATTTATTTATTTACTTTGTTTTGCAATTTATAATAGAGTTGGCTTCCCTTTGTACCAACTTTACATTTAATTCGCAATTAGATTTCTTTATCATGCAGATTCTTTATTTATGTTTATTTTATTTATTTTTATTTTTTCTGCTTTGTAGTTAAATAAACGCTTACTTAGATTTGGTTACAAATTAATTCTTTGACTACTTCTAGCTGTATACCCTCTTAACTCAAGTTCTTTGCTCAATATACAAACCTTATAGGGATTCACATTCTTTTTAGTTTAGATAGTCATTTGGTCTATCATATACAAAACTTGCTTTTCATTGCATATAACATAGTCTCATTCTATTTATTTCTCCTATAAAAATAAATGGTATTGTTGTGTACTAACCTCTCATGGCCTTTTGGATATGTGAAAAGCAACAAAATATGTTATCTTAACTATTGCATACATACTAACCTTCATGTCTTATTTGGTTATGTGAGATACCAACAAAAGGTATGCTTCTCTACTTAAAGCTTCGGGTTTATTTTTGTTCCTTTAAGCATGATATTATTTTAATTGCAAATCCTGCCGTATGTAGGAGATATATAAAGGCCTGGACTATGAAATAATAGCGCAATAGTGATGTAGCAGGTAAATTTCGCATTTAGAGCTTCAATCCACAAGTAATAGTTTAGTTTATTTGATTAAAGGATTTGTACATAACTAGTTTTGGACTTTGTTAGGTTATGCATTATATTTAGATAACTTAATTTATTTTATTTATATTGTATATGTACATGTTGATGAATATGAGTGGTGATGATGGATACGCAGTTATTGGGTGGATAACGATGATGTTGTGGATGATTGAATTGGAGTGTTTTTTTTTTTAAATTGTGAACTATTAGGTGACTTAAATAAAGTGACATGTGGATCAATATTCATTTCCAGGGGTTCATATTATAGTCGTTATGCTACCAAAATTTTGGCATAAATGACATGTGGATTCCCTATTTAATCTCAATAAAATGATATAAATAATGGGTGAGATGAATAAATAATAAATAAAGTTGACCCTTAGATTATAATGGATTTAAAGCAGGAAACCGTGAAAGCGGATGAGGTGGGGTGTTTAACACCTTCCCCAACTTATAAACGAACAACTTATCTAAGAATCTTTGGGAGTTGTCCAGTTTAAGTGGAGTCAGACATTTCAAACCATTTTCAAAACTTAAACTTGTTTTGTTTCCTAAATTGATAACCAGTCACATCATTAAAAAGACTAGTGGTGACTCTAAATCACGTGTGACTTTTCTTGTGATAGTTAAATCTCTTTTAGAAAGGGATTTACTTGTCGTGCGTAAATCAAGGCCCATAGTATTTTTATTGTAATACCCTCCTTTGACCCATTTGTATTGACTTAAACACCTTTTTTCAGGTTACATGTCACACACTAATTGGTAATGGAATGATACACGCTCATTCAGAGTAGAGATGATTCAAAATCCAAAAACCATGCCCAATCATGATTACCAAGTAGCCAAGCTTAAACCTACCTAGGCTTCCCCGACATGGATTTGGTGTGCCCCCTTAATGAGCACCTAAGCTCCACCCATATGCAGGGGCGGACACATGGCTCAAAAAAATAATTTACACTTATTGGAGGGAGTGTTTTTCACTTTTCGACACCATGTGTCAAACCTTGCATATGGGCAAACCTTAGGAGTTCGTTGAGGAGGCGCACCAAATCTTGAGGGATGCTACAACTGGGATTTGGTGTGCCCCATTAAAGTGCCCCTAATGTCCCCCCATGTGCAGGAGGGACACATCAGGTTGAAAGGGTTTTACACTTTTTAGGGGTGGGTATAAATCACTTATTGACGTGATGTGTCATCCTTGCATGTGGGGGTGTTAGGAGAACTTTACGGGGGTGACCAAATCCTAGGGGCTTGTGTTGGGGCAAGTTGGTTTCCCTTTATTTTATATCAGTGGCTAAGCAATCCAATCCTAACATGGTTAAAGATTCAGCTGATCTGGATCAGGATCAGTCACCAATCCTGGATCTGTTTAGGATTGTCCAATCCTTGGAAATCTCCTTTATTAATTGACATCAAATCGTCCAATCCAAAAGAGAATCTACAATGACTAATCACAATCTCAGATGTTTAAACAATGAGTCCTAGACATATGAAATTCTTGACTATTCAAGCTTGAGTTTATTATTTCATGCTCATGATAAGACTAGGCTATCTTTGGCATGCAATCCTAGATTGTGATCGATGTTTAAATCACAATCAGAATACAAAGACAAGGCATTTGGTATGAAATCCATAGACCTTTGTCGTCTTTCATTTTTTTTTCTTTTTTTTTAATCGACAACGAAGCAACCGAAAATCCTTCATCGTTCTAGCGTTCTCCGGTCTCTCTTTCTCTCTCTCTCTTTGCAACGAATGATTATACTAGTTGTGGACATGGGGCTGGTGGGTCAACATATTTGGATTATCAATGATTCTAGGATCAAGGATCACTACGTAGTTATTGGAAGATAGTATGTGGGGATCTCTCAATTTCCACCACTTTTCAGAGGTGAAATGGGTCTATCTTCCCCAAAGTACACATATATTGCAAGTTTTAAGCCATATTCGACTAATTTCACAAACTCTGCCATATTTTAGATTTTTCAGTAAAAAAATTAGGTTGGCAAGTTGACTGCACCACTGGAAATGAGAGCTCACCGGAGATGGTTAGGGGTAGCTTTGGAGTAAAGATCATTTATGAAGAAAGGGAATAAGAGGGTTGTTCTCACCTTTTATAGGTGGATAGAGGAAGGGGTTTAAGTATTTCGTTGTCTGAACCAA
>JAOXJP010152189.1:0-13084 GCA_025762735.1 Platanus orientalis | reverse complement strand
GTTCTACATCCTTGGGCTATAAAACCTGATATATATATATATATATATATATATATATATATACCTTTGGTAATTATGGACCAATCCAAGCTCAAAATCCATTAAATGACATAAAAGTGAAAAGAGCCAGGGTCAGCAACAGGGCCACATAACCATGCCAAAAAGAAAGAATCACAATTTTCTTTTCTTTTTTTTCTTGGGAGTTGATAGACCCTAGATTTGCTTAGTTAATAGACATCTAACAACAATGAAATTTCACAAAGCATCCGACTAGAAACTCTAGATCCCTCCCCCACCCCCAACAACAAAAAAATGAAGTACATTAACCCAGAGAGATTTTTTATATTTTTGATAAACGACCAACAGAGATATTTGGGAAGACAAAAAAAAGATTTTGAGAAAACCATTGGTGAGAATAATTGAGGACAAAAATGGTATTCACCTCACCGGTCAGTTGTAGTTCTTTTGTTTCAACTTCAGATCATAGCATGAAGGGCTTCTAGATAGCCACAACTTTGCTTTCTTTAGTCTGCTCAAGATTCATTGGCTCAGGAGGAGAGAATGATATCCATAAAGAGACCATCGAGAGCAAGTGCCTCCGCAAAGATGAGGAAGAGAGTACTGAAATTCCGTTCCCAACTAATCCTAGAGGGGGTGAATAGGATTTCTAAACTTATTAAAAAAATATATTTATTAAGCTCACTTTTAAATTTACTTAGATTTATCTTTTAATATACAATAAAATAACACACAAGTAAATATAATGTCTATGAATTTATCAAAGACCACTATTCTCCATCATGCACTATAGTGTTACCTATAGTAGAGCGGAAGATGGGTTGATAAATTCCCTAAGGTCGTTTGATTGATTCTTTTATTTTGACCATAGATTTCTTCAATCAATGTGTTGAGCAACTTGTATAAATAATGTAAATATAAAAGCACAAGATAAGAAAGAATAAAAGTAACACAAAGACACAAAGATTTATAGTGGTTCAACACTCCAGCCTACATCCATTGTCAACGGCTCACTCTTAGAGTCCAGTTGATTTTTTTATTAATAGTCTAATATTATTATAAAAGTTAATCAACAAACATACTCAACTTCATCTAGTGACTCCGATGAAGGAAGGTACTACACCCTGTGTCTTTAGCGGAAGATCAATTGCAGTAGAGTAGATAGTGTGTAGTGTTCAGACCTCTTGATAGGTTGAAATGACTATTTGGTTCAGCTTGAGAGTTTCTTAAACAAGAATATGAATAGAAGCAAGGTTTCTCTCAATTAAACTCAAAGAAAAAGACTATTCCTCTCAAACCCAACTTAGTAATATGGATTTATCAATATAAACACATCTAAGTTGTATGACTACCTCTCACATATAGATATATCAATATCACAACATAAAGCTTCCTTAAGCTTAAATCACCCCCAAGAAATCCTTAAACCGCTCAATATTTTTTTCTTTTGTTTCTTATTGTTTAAAGGGGATTAGGCCCCTATTTACAGAGGAAAAACAAAGGTATTTTTAGCCTTAATGGCTTTATTGCAGTTGTGCAAAGACTAGCTATTATTGCAATTTGAATTAGAAAAATTTCCAAATCTTGAAGTATTTGAGCTCTCGAATGATCTATTCGGGTGCTTGAACTAGGTCATTCGAGCACTCGGATCTCCACATTCAATCGCTTAAAGGAAAACCAGTTTCTGGTTGGTTTTCCCTAAGTATATTCGAGCGCTCAAAGATCCGCACTTGGTTCGAGGTTAGTCCTAGGGTCATGATATAGTCTTTTAGATCTTCCTAGGTCTTACCATGGTCCAATTGAGACACTTTAAGCACTAGATTTTAGAGAAGTCCAACTTGTCCGTTTACCTGTTAAGTATTGAGTGCATGTCGACTTGGCCTTTTGAAGTTCTTCAGTTGTCATGAGTAAACCTAAGTAACTTATGGAACTTCAATTCTTGATCCAGTATTGTTTGTTGGATTTGTTTGTGCTTGGTCATCGATTCTTCGCACTTTACAAGTTCAATTACATAGGTCCAAAGCCTAATACAACTCATTTATCCTTAGCATGGAATTGAAAATACACATGGACTTAACAAATACAACAACAACAACAAACAACCTCATCCCAACTATTTGGGGTCGGCTACACAAACCATGTTCCACCATTCCGCTCTATTAAGGTCATAACTGCTATTAAATTATAAGTTGTCAAGTCTCTCCTTACTACTTTAACCTAGGTCAATTTTAGCCTTCCTCTAGTCCTTTCAGCACATTCAACTTGCATCATCTCTCTCCTCTTCACTAAGACAGTCATTGGTCTTTGTTTCACATGACCAAACCATCTCAATCGATTTTCCCTCATTTTATCACCTATTGGTGCTACACTTAAGCTCCCATGAATGGATTCATTACTAATTCTATCCTTTCTAGTCTTGCCACTCATCCATCTCAACATCCTCATTTTAGCCACTCATTTTATGTATGTGTTGTTTGTTAACTACCCAACATTTTGCTCCATAAAGCATGGTTGGTCTTATAGGTGTCATATAAAATTTTCCCTTCAATTTTAGTGGTATTTATTTGCCACACATCACTCTAGAATCACCTCTCCACTTCAACCATCATTCTCTAATTCTATGAGAAATATCATCTACAATATCTCCATCTTTGTGCCTGATTGAACTAAGATAATGAAAATGGTCACTCCAAGGTATCGCTTGGTTATCAATTTTAACTACTCCCTCATTCCTACTCCTATTTTGGATAAACTTGCATTCCTTATATTGTGTTTTAGTCCAGCTTATCCTAAACCCATTTGATTCTAAAAGTTCCCTCCATAGTTCTAACTTGGCATTTACCCCCTCTCTAGTTTCATCAATCAACACATCATCAACAAACAACATACACACAAAAAGCATAGGTTGTTGTGCATTGGCCCTGAAAAATAATAAGAAGCCAAGGTCATCAAGGCAATGCTAATTGTTCTAAATATTTAAGAGACCATATTGTCTTCAACTCATTGAATAACATCAGGATTGAAATTAAAGAAACTGTTTTTAAAGATATCATGTTAATGATAACACATAAAAAGAAACAAGCAAAGAATCATTTATTGGAAGGACTTTAAATTCAACACTACTCTCAAAATGGTCAAACCAATCATTTAAATCGAGTATGAAATTGCATAAAAGGAATAAAAGCAAGATCACACGTATAAGGACATAAAAGCTGAACAACATAACAAGCTTGGAATGAAAACTGGTAATTAGTGCAAAGAGCAAGACTACCTAACCCAACTCCCTAAATATAGGCATCTGAGACATTGAGATGTTGATATTGACTATGACATCAACTTGCCAGTGCAAGCAAGAGGCTCAGCAGGTAATCGATAATCCTTGCAAGGCTTACAAAGTAATCTTTGCCCAATAATCACTTTAATAGTATGTTCTACCAGAAAATTCATCTCATCATACTAAATGCAATAAAAATTCCATTATGATTCACATGTAACTAACGTAACTCCCATATGACTCCCACAAAGGCCTCTCAAATGAACCTAGGCCACAAGGTTCATGCTCAAACTTCCTCACAAGTCACAAGCAACCTTTTCCCCAAGGAGGCACCTGAACCTTCACTTCATCTTCCATGGAATTCAATAGGATTCTTGATGCAAACATTGAAGGCAATTGGGATCCACACATCGCTTGGTGGAGTCCACACGAAAAGACCCTAGAAAACACATGGAGACACACTTTTGTTTCATCTAGAGAGGATTTTTGCTGTTGATTTTAGTCCTTTTAGAGGGTTTTCTATTTTAGTTAATATTTTGTGAGTTATTAGAGTTAGGATACAACAACAACAACAAAATAGCCTTATCCCAACTATTATTAGAGTTAGGATATAGAGGAAATTATAGTTTTTGTTTTTGGGCAATATTGACAACACATAATATATTTTAATAAGGTGTTGGTTGACCACTTTGATTGAGCCACATGATTTGGTCGTTTTTGATTTCTAATTTCTTAGAAAGTTTCCTTAGGGAGTTAGTAATAAGAGTCCTAGTTGCTATTTTAGGAAAGTTGCTTATTTTTTAGTTTTAATTATTGTCTTTGAAAGGAGGGATACTCCACTGTAATCGACTAAGATGAGTTATAATAAAATATTATGTTTTCTTGGGGGATTCCACAAGTGGATGTTCTTTCTTTCAAGTTCTTGTGCCTAGCTTCATCTTCTTCTATTCTCCTCATTACTTGATGCCACACTGCAATACCATCTTTATTAACCTTCACCTTGATTTTCAACTATAAACCCTTACTATATCTCACTTTATCCCAATTGTTTAGGCCCTGAACCCATCCTTTTATATATATCAGCCATCAAAACGACCTCCCTTAAGACCCCTCTATCTATGGCTCCTCTCCCTCACTTATCCGTAGTTGATTTCTTCAAAAGATCACTTAAGCCATTAAACCCTAAACTACAAGTAGCTTATTCCTAAATTTTTACTTTGTTATTGTCAGCACCCAAATTTTAACTCGGGTCATGTGATGGCATAAGGACAGCATAACAGTTTTTAGACATCCAGACCTTAGGCACCCTTGGTTTAGGAAGAGCAAACCTGGACTCTAGGAGGTTAGGCATTCCCAAAGAAGTCTTTCCAGATATTCTAGTCACAAATGAATCAGTCAAAGAACCTTATTACAGCCCAAACAGCACTATTTCAGGGTAAACCCTAATATCCTTCAAAAGCATCAACAGGACTTTGAGGATCCACATTTTATAACTCAGTTCATGTCATTGGTAAGTTTTCCACCTCCTGTAAGCCTTTTTTCATTAAAGCATCATAGTTGGAAAAATTACCATTTTACCCTTCTACCTCCAAAGGCTCAATACTCACCATTTGTCATCCAGATCATTGAATCTCTTAACCTACATAAGTCTACCAGTCATGAAGCATCACAAGAGAAGAATTCATATTTCACTTTTTTCGACTCGCGGCAAAAAATTACCATTTTACCCTTTCTACTCAGAGAATGACCCCTGGAGCCTCAAAGGACCCCTGGAGCCTCTCCTGTGGTCCAAATGATGTAATTTCAGAACCAACGCACCCCTGAGTCTCTCTTCTTCAAAGGACCCATCACGGGTCACACACTGCTCAAGAATGGCAATAGCCGATCTCTCGATCTATAAAGACCTTGACCAAGGAATGACCATTGCAGAAACCCCTAGAGATTCAACCGATCTCTGAATCTAGAAAAATCAGTGGTCATGCCTCGACCTCAGCCTTAGCTTCAAATCTTTAGGTCTGAGATAGAAAGTTTGAAGTCTCAAACCTCTGTAAAATCTCAAATCTTTCTCAAAAGGCCAAATGACTATTTTTTCACTTTTTGCTCTTTTTGAGCCAGATTGCTCTCCAGACATCCAACTCAGGATCGGTCAGTGTCTAACTCTTCAAAATTGTGAGGCCTTTGAAAAGCTATCTAAGGAGTCAGGGCTTTCACAAAATCTATCTGCCAAGATTCCCTCAAATATTCCAAAAAACATAGAAAATCAGGTCTAAAAATCAGGTGCTCGAACGACTCCCGGGAGAGCACCGGAAATCAGAAATTCAGATGGTCAGTGGCCACACCACTGTAAATTTAGAGCCTTAAAACTATAAGAACTACACTAATTTACAGAAATCCAAGGTCCAAACAGTCATTTCTACCCAAACCCAGAAAAAATGCGTTTTGTCTGTATTTAGCACAGGAAATGCCCTTAAAGGTTCTCCCGAGCTCAAAATGTAACAAGGATAGAGACATTTTCTCAGAATCTTTCCTATCCTCAATAAAGCATTTCACAAACCCCTAATTCAGGGAATGATTTGCCATTCAATTCCACTCAGCTCCAGGCAGCTACAAAAACCTGATTTGGTCAAGCGACTTTGCTTTGGAAAGCTCCCGATAGCTACCCGGGAATCCAACAGTTAATCTGTCAACTTTTGTAGCTCCGAGACTCCTTAAACTTTAAATCCCCCAGATATGAACCAAGGCAGGATTTTATAGAAAAACCAATAACATCTCCTATACAATTTTGTCAAACCGCTTAAAAAATCATTTTTGACCTAATTTCCTGCTCGGGTACTATAATCACGTGCAGTCAGAAGTTGTGAGTCACCTGGACCTAGGAGCATCTATCCCTAGGCCACCCTTAGATCAATTTGACCATATTGCCTTTCCAATCTACATCTAAGAGCTTTGTAGGCTAAAAAACCCCGATTTCACCCCTTACCCTTTTCGTAATTTGGTTCTAACTGGACCAACGAGATTGGAGCATCTATGACCGTTAAGATTAACACTAACTAGGCCGACTTTCGAGCTCGAGAGATCACTCAGAGTGACGATAGCAATAGGGTTCGAAAAAATCAAAAATCCAGATATTATTCAAGATTAGCTAAAGTGAGATATTTTGCATTTAATGCATTCTCATTTTTAGCTAATCATGCATGACTCTTGGATTAGAATCTTTGGATTCTCTCTCTCACTGTCCACCCTAGGATCCCCTAGATGGATTTCAAATCCTTAGTGAGCCCCTTAGAATCCCCCATCAAGCATCTAAAGCTCCCTCATTTAGAATTACACCCAATTGGATTTTACCGAATGACATCTTCCATGGCACCTTTATTGCTTCCCCTATCCACCCTCATTAGCACACTTACCATCCAACCATCCATTAGATTAGCCCCAGCCTAATCTAACCTTTGAACCCTCCATGTTACCTATTCATGTCTCCCCCTCCAATTCATTCCCAACCCTTCACTAGGATTGAATACTAGCCCTCCAGCTCAATTAGGATAGGATCAATCCTAGCCCTTCATCTCCCAAGCCTTATCCCCTAATCCAACTATTGGATCTACGAATTTGGGGCTATAAATAGCCCCAAATTCGTTGAGCTAAAGGCTGGCCACAAAAAACCCTAATCTCAAGACCAAAAGAGTAAGAAGAAGAAGAAAAACTCTAAATCTACCACAACCCTTGGCAAGGTAAGCCTAAACCCTACTTGGTTTCATGTTCTATATTTCAATCTATGTCAAATGAATGTTGTTATGTTGTCTAATTCATGCTAGGGCACTGTTCTAAATCAGGTACAAGGTAGAGACTCAAAAGTCTCTATCTTGCTCTTGTTTTTGACTTATTTCGATGCGAATTTTGGTTTAAATTTTGTGTGAGGCTTCTTGAGCCCAATTTTAAGTATGTTATACTAGACACATGTAGGTCTCTACATATTTAATTTCATGATTTTTTAAGCTGTGGAAGGCCTCAAGATGGCCCCCTAAATAGATCCCAAAAAATGGGTCTTTCGAGACCCGATTTTGGGGAATATTTGCTGATTTTATTGTGAATTTTTTAAGCATGATATTAAGCAAAATTTTTTATATGTTGTTCATATATGTACTGCTTGCTAGCATACTAAATTTTAGAATTTTCTCACACCTCTAAGGGGCTCAAATGGCCAAAATCAGGTTGCTGGATTTTGGTCCTAAGCCTAACACCTGTTCTTTTAGGGAATTAAAAAACA
Organism: Platanus orientalis; assembly: GCA_025762735.1. NCBI lineage: Eukaryota > Viridiplantae > Streptophyta > Magnoliopsida > Proteales > Platanaceae > Platanus > Platanus orientalis. The sequence goes on along the minus strand of JAOXJP010152189.1, from coordinate 5,525 downwards.
GGCATTGGGAAACAAGCGTCAATTTGGAAACACAGGCGTCAGACCAAGTATATGCTTCTTGTATATGGTTGAAAATATCTCTCTCAGCTTTCCAAATTGGCCAACCATGCTCAAATCAGAATTTTCTAGAGAGAGATATGCCCTCCAGAGTGCTGGCTGTCCATACCCAACGCCTGTTTTTTATTCTATCAAAAAATAGGCATTGACAGAAAACTGGCGTATAGGACAATTAGGCATAAGAAATGTATAGGCTTATTATATATGATTGGAAAGATCTCTCTCTCAACTTCTAAATTAACTAACCACACTTAAATTAAAATTTTCTAGAGAGAGATATGTCATCTAGAACATAAATTGTTCAACCCAACGCCTATTAAAAAATAGGCGTTGATAGAAAACTGGAGTATAGGATAATTAAATGTTAGAAATGTATAGGCTTATTATATATGGTTGGAAAGACCTCTCTCTCAGCTTTCCAAATGGACTAACCACACTCAAATCAAAATTTTCTAGAGAGTGATATGCCCTCCGGAACACAGACTTTTCAACCCAATGCCTATTTTTTAATGAATTACAAAACAGACATTGACAACACAAATAGGTGTCAGTTTAAAAAACATGCGTTAGGAAAGTATAGGCTTATCATATAGGGATATAAAGATATCTCTCTCAGCTTTCCAAATTGACTGACCACATTCAATTTAAAATTTTGTGGAGAGAGATATGCCCTCCGGAGTACAGAGTGTCCAAACTCAACACCTGATTTTTAATAAGTTAAAGTTCAGGTGTTGACAGAAAATGTAGAAATTAGAGAAATTCAGGTGTTGGGATCTAGGACCCACCCCAATGAACCCTAACCTTCTCTAAAGCCTATACATAGGCGACTAACATCTTGGAATTCATCCACGTGCTTAGGCACCTCTGTGAGCCCTGTTTACAAGCGTTAGGATGAATTTCAAATGTTAGTCTTGTGAAGGTCAAATCAAACCCAGCTTCAAACCAATCTATTCCATAAACATGATTTAGGAATCTCTTCATTATAAATATCTCTTTCAGCTTTCCAAATTATCATAGTACGGTTGATTATACACTTGTAATTTTCAAGTGTATCAGATACTCAAACTTTACTTGGGAGACAACATTTGAGTAGTGGCTATTACGTCAGTGTGACCAGGTCAAGTCAACCTACCCTCTCACTACATTTCAACCCGTCCAAACCTTTTACTGTCTTCACCTTACCTTAGGGTCATGTCACAGTGGTTTGCAAACTAAAGACCCTAAGACTTGGTCATAGCCCAGTTAGGTTCTCAAAACCATGCACATTGGTACAGCATAATCCTGACCCCCATTTAGCTAACTTGTATATATTTTGCAGCAGTGCAGAGTACTCTGTAAGAATACAAATACTCTAAAATGAATCTACCCTACATCACTCTCACAGTCAGACATACTTGACTACCGAGATTGGCACACATAACAAACCCCTAGAACTACATACAGTTTGATCGCCATAAAACCCTAAGAGCACATAAACCACAAGATCAGGTATATAGGTAGCTCGAGACTATGTCTCAGGTCCAACTGTAATGATCACACCACGGGGGTGGTCCAAGACCAGTAATTGTATGAATGAGAGAAGCTGCACTAAAAAGGGGGGTATTTGGGGTGCGTAACACCTTCCCCAAATGCAACTAAACAACTAACCCTTAATCTCAGGAACTTAGACCAGTACTAAGAGTCAAACCCTTAGACCTTTGGGTCTAGACTTCTTCTCTTCACCTGGAGAGGAGAACCAATGTCCAACTCTATCGGTTAACCCCAAGTTAGTGGCTACTCCAACTAAAGCCTAACCCTCCTGTAAAAGGGTTAGTGACCTTTCACGCACCAGCATCACATGCCGAAGAGTGGGCCCAGAAACCACTGGTGGGCGGGGGAATCCGAACCCTTCTCAAATGCCGATGTCCATATAGACTCAAACCAACACAAGATTAGACATTTAGCTCAATATCTTGATATTCATGACTTATGCTTTGAGTCAATAAGGCTTGCAATCACAACTACAAAACAACAACCTTTTTCATGCCAAAAGAATAAGATAAGAGCAATATAATTTTAAAAGAAAAAGCATGAGATACAAATATAGTGCTCTCATGGTTGGTTTTGGTTACATGTGTTTTGCTGGTTTTGGTTGATTTGTACTCCCCCTATGTTAGTGCTCTCATGAGAAACTTTTCTATACTCTTCCCCTATATGTGTAAAGTGTCTCTCCTTCACTCTCACACCACATAGCACACCTCATGTGGATTTAAACTAACTCTCCCCCTTTTTGGCAAGAATTAACAAGTGACTGAAATATGCACACCATAAATAGTAGATGGAAGATAAAATGGGCAAACTAAAGTATTTCATTGATCCAAAAAGAATGGTGCCCACAGGGCTACAAAAGACAACTAGGGGAGTCTCCCTAGGGACAAGGAGAGAAATAAAAACTATTAACATAAAGCCCCTAGAGGGCACAAACATATATACAAGATCAACAAAGAGTGTATGCCCCTAGGGCAAATATGGGGTTAAACTAAGGAGTCACTCTCATTAGCAACTACATCTCCAACACCATCAGCATCATCGTCATCATCACTCTCACTTGCCTCCTCCTTCTCATCATCATCATCATCATCATCCTCATCATCTCCTGCATCTCCAGCTATATTGGCAACACCTGAGTCACCACCTCTTGTAGCACCACCACCTGCAACTGCTCTCTCCTCATCCTCAGAGTGAGGATCCTCTTGAAACTGTGGTGCATGTATGTCAAAGGCCTCCTCACCCTCTGGCTCATCATCGGAGTTAGACCCCAACACAATGGGATGGTTTGGGTGATCTACGTTGTAGAACTTCACCAGTTGCCTCTGATTAGAGGCTAGGGTCTTCTGGTCCTTAAGAACCTTCGACACCTTGTGCACCAACTTATGCAATAAGCCCATCATAATGGACTTGATGGAGGAAAAACGAGCCTTGGAAAGCTTCGGTGTCAAGGTGGATGAGCCAGGAGCTGCAGCTATGGTCTTTTGAATGAGACGCATCTCTCAGAGAGTCCCGTGACCCACAACACTCCCATCTTTTCGTCCCTTAGGTGCCACTCTGAAAGGAACCTTTGCAGCTTGCATGATCCGGGTGATGAGTATGGGATATGAAAGACTGCTTATAGAGTGAGTAGCCTTATGGGCCTAGATCATTATGTAGCAAATGATAGCGGGCAAGTCGATCCTCTCAGAGTTTAAGATGGCATTGATGAGATAGGAAATGTCATATGTTAGGATGCTACTGTTGGTGGTGGGAAGGATGTTGTAGGTGAAGATGCAATGAAGGACTTAGGTTATAGGCCTGTAATCCTTATGGAGTAGCTTCTTAAACCAATTGACAAATCGGCTGCATAGTCTCTCAACTCTTGCTCCCTTCTTCTCTAAGGTGAGCTTGTGGATAAGGAAGGCGATAGGGTCCTAAGTAAAATGAGGAACTCCTAGGAGACATGAGATGATTGTCAAGCTAACTTGTAGGGGAACGCCACCAATGGTCGTCCAAAATAAGTTATCCTTGTTGTTGATATCGAAGAAGTTTGCGTAGAATATATGCATAGATTCTTCTTGAACAAGTCTGGATACCAAAATGAGAGGCTTTCATTATCCCTCCTCTAAGATCTCTATTAGTCTTGCTGTATGGAGTGTCTCGGGATCCACTACTCTCTCTGTGATGATGGAGCATTGTGTAAAGATCCACTAATAACGCTCTAGACTAGTGGCATCTCGGTAGGGAGAATAGGATTCCACATCCCTCTTCATGCAAGGACAGGGTGGTGAATCTACCATTGGCATTTCTCAGGATTTCGAGAAGGATTAGAAGATGATCCTCCCTTGGAGGTAGTCTTCTTCTTGCATGGAGGCATGATGTGGCATAGAAAACAAGGGATTTGAGAGAAGGGAAGCTCTAGGAATCGAATGGTCATGAACAAAGGTGAAAATGAGCACAAAATTACACTCCCGAGCTATTTGAATTGCATGCATTTTCTATTCTAAAATTGCCCTCGCAATCGATTGCATGATCCGCAATCGATTTGGGTATAATCGATTGTAGATTAGGTAATCGATTGCGACTGTGAGGCTAATCATCTTTTACTTAAATTTCTTTGAGTGGGGTCTCCGTATTCTCCACCACATAACTACCCAAGCTCCCTAGGATCCTTCTCTTCTCCTATCAATGCACCCATGATCTTGAAAAACCCAATAAAGCTTCCCTAAATGGTATACAATCCTATAGCACTCCGAAGGTACTCAAACCTCTTGGAATCAAGAGGTTTGGTTAAAATGTCTGCTAAAATTGATCTTCAGCCTTAACATAGTCTAAGGAGACAACCTTTTCTGCCACCAATTAACAGATGAAATGGTGTCTAATGTCAATGTGCTTTGTCCTAGAGTGTTTGATAGGATTTGGAGATGTCAATTACACTCTTATTTACGAATAAACTCATGGTGCCTTGTTTCAACTCGTAGTCTCTTAACATTTGCTTTATCCACAAAAGTTAGGTGCATTCACTATCGGCTGCAATATACTCAACCTCAGCAGTTGACAATGAGATGAAGTTTTATTTCCTGTTGTGCCAACAAACAAGACTGTTGCCTATGTAAAAGCAATCTCCATTTTTAATTTTACGATCCTCCACATCACCAGTCCAGTCAGCATCTGAGTACCCCGTAATCTCATATGTGGTGTCAAATGGATACCACAACCCAAACTCCATAGTCCTATAGACATAATGGATAATTCTTTTAGCTGCCTTGAGATGTGATTCTTTAAGGGTAGCTTGATATCTAGCACATGCACCTATACTAAAGGCAATGTTTGGTATACTCATAGTTAAGTAGAACAAACTCCTAATAATGCTCCTATAATAGGTGGAGTTGACTTTGGCTCCCTTAACGTCTTTAGTGATCTTGTCACTTGTGCTAATAGGGGTGTTAGCTGGTTTGGATTCTTGCAATCCAAACTTGGAACTAGATCTTTTACAAATTTGGTTCAACTTAAAAAGATGCCATTATTAGTTTGTTTGATCTGAAGACCCAGGAAGAACCTTAGTTCTCCTTCCATACTCGTTTCAAATTTTGATTTCATTGTTTGTGCAAAACCATGAGACATCTCCTCATTGGTAGACCCAAAAATGATATCATCTACATATATCTATGCAAAGACTATGTAACCATTTTGTTTCTTATTGAAAAGTGTTTTGTTAACACTTTCTTAATCAAAATGGTGATCAAGAAGGAATCGAGTGAGTCTCTCATACCAAGCTCTTGGAGCTTGTTTGAGACCATAAAGTGTCTTCTTGAGTTTGTATACATAGTTTTTCAAGTGATGATCCACAAATCCCTCAGGTTGCTCAACGTATACTTCTTCTTAGAGAACTCCATTTAGAAATGCACTCTTGACATTCATTTGATATAGCTTGAATTTCAAATAACATGCTATGGGCA
>JAOXJP010152178.1:0-13084 GCA_025762735.1 Platanus orientalis | reverse complement strand
TTGTCAAGTTTCCTTGCCCTTGTACTCAATATTTCCTACAAAATGCCATAACCAACATAATAAGTAACTAAACTTCTCTCTCGCTTTTTTTTTTTATAAATTTTTTAGGGAAAGTAAGTAAACTTCATTAAACAACATTCATGACCATATCAATAGCATGCTATTTTAACCAAAAGAAATAATTCCAACAAAAGATTGTTCTAAAATTACTAATATTGAACTTGTAAAAAAAATACCCTATACTTTGGTTACCTTGACATTATTCTATATTTGAAAAAGAGATATCATGACCCTATAATTCCTCATCCATAGTTATTTCTGGAAAAAAAACCAGCATAAAGTAAGTTCATGTAATATAACCATAAAACATTAAAAATTATATTGTTACTAATAAATGCCACTAACCTGAAAAAAGATTATTAGAATTGTCACCGCTCTCTAATGAAATTGGTGTCTTCAACTCAGATCTCAACCAATCTTGCACACAAATCAAAGCCTTCGCCATAAATGGCCTCAATGAACTGCGGTCTTGATCAAGAACTCTACCACTAGTACTAAATACAGACTCCAAGGCAACTGTGGATATAGGAACAACTAATATGTCACGCGCCAACTTAGAGAGTATCCGGTACTTAGTAGAATGCACCTTCCACTAAGCCAAAATATCAAAGGTGTCGTCATTTTCCTCATCACTTTCAATTAATTCATCTGCCAAATATACTTCAAATTCTGACCTAGAGTCAACAAGAATGTCCACTTTCTTTTGTTTACGAAATTCCTTTCTTTTATCAATTCGTTTCTTACAACTTGAATCATCCGTCGTAATTTCAGAGCTTATCGAAGAACTACTAACCTCTACCATGGAGTTTGGCACTGCATATAATGATGCATATTCATTGTAAATACCATAAATAACCCTTTCAATACGTACCATATAATTTTCAACCTTATCTACTTCATAGATTTGTGAAAGAAAAAATCTCAAATACTCAAGTTTGTACTAAGGATCTAAAATCACAACAATAGAGATAAAGATAGATTACAATCCACTAGGCTCCAATATTTATCAAAATTTTCTTGCATCTTTGATGCCATTTTACAAATAGAAGCATCAGAGTTCTTCGACATCCGAATTAATTCTTCTTGAATTTGATAGATCTTATGAAAAAATAAATTTGAGGTCGAGTAATGAGATCCTGAAAATACATTAGTTGCATGATAAAAGAGTCGCAAAAAATCATAAATCATTTCGACATTTTTCCAATTACCTACAGTAGGTGCCTCACTAAAGTTAACATTTAAAACCTTCATTAAATTAAATGTTTTCTGAAAAGGTATTGCAGACTTCAACATGAGGTAAGTTGAGTTCCATCTTGTACACACACATCTAGGGACAATCCCTTACCACTCAAAATCCCCATTTGAGTAACATATTCTTGAAAATCTTGATATCTTCGTTGAGATGCTTTCACAAATTTTACAGCATTACGAATCTTAAGGACAGATTCTTTTATCTCAGACAAACCATCTTACACAATCAAATTAAAAATGTGAACCCAACAACGTACATGAAATAAACTGCTATCCTGTAATAGCATACCCCGTGAAGAAAATTGTTCTCTAAGGTTTCTCACTACAACACCATTTGTAGAACAATTATCTAATGTGATAGTGCATAACCTATCCACATTCCAATCCATCAACTATTTAACAATGACATTGGCAATATTTTCCCTAGTATTTAGAGAAGGGACCATGCAAAAATTGATAATTTTCTTATGAAGTTTTCATTCATCATCAATAAAGTGTGCTATTAAACTCAAATATCCAAGAGTTTGCACAGATGTCCACATGTCAGTGGTGATACAAATCCTTTGACATGATTTAGACATTTTTTCTTTCAATATTTGTTTTTCCTCTTCATAAATCTTCATACAGTCCCTTATTACTATAAACCTTGATGCAAATTTAAATTTTGGCTGTAAATTTATAACAAAATTTCTAAACTCCTTATGCTCGACAATTCAAAATGGTAATTCATGTACAATTATCATTCCAACAGGTCTTTTCTACTACGCTCTTGATCAAATTTTCAAGTTGAAAGAGCATTATCAAGCTCCAAACCAATAGTTTCAGTTTTAGCATTCAAGATCATTTGTGATCTATCCACCTTACTATATCTAGAGCATCCGGTTCTCAAATGACGTGAGAGGTGACTAGTACCTCCTGTACTAGCAGTCGAAATTTTTTTTCCACAATGTTTACATTTGCATGTTGGCTTTTCACCATCTTGGACTTCATCCTTTATGAAATGATCCCAAACTTCTGACCAAGATCTTGTACGTTTTTTTACTAACATGTGTTGATGCAACTGAATTTTCAATAGTTGTTTCATCATTGGCATCCGACATCTAATAATATAGTAAAATGTTTCATTAAAAAGATATAAATAAAATTCTGGGAGAGAAATGAAGACAAAATAAATAAAAACCCTTAGAGATAAATGAACTCTTGGAGAGAAATGAAAACAAAATAGATAAAACCCTAAGAGATAAATGAAGACAAAAATAAATTAAATGTACCTTTGAATTGAAACCTGTTTTGTTACTTTAAAGAACCACAAAGTAGAAAGACCTACACAAATAAAGAAATTTTATTGATTGATAAATTTGGCAATAAAGAAATTTGCCAAAGTAGAACCCTCTCTCTTTCTCTCTCTATCTCTCCTCTGGCCCGAGACGCCTCTTGGCAATCATTGCTCAATCTACTCTCTTGCTTTGCTTCTCATGACGTCGACAAGTTCTTAGTTCTCACAACTTGACTTTTGCAGCTCTCTAGAGTTGGACGAAGGGATTCTACCTTTGTAAACGTGAATGGATAAAAAATTCTCACCTTAACAAATGCTAACCACTGCTCCTTGTCTGGTGTCGGGCACATCAGTGCCGAAAAGTGAAAATGCGTCCCCCAAAAAAGTGAAAATTACTTTTCAACGTTGATGTGTCTGCCCCTGACAAGGAGCAGTGATGAGCGTTTGTTATGAGAAGCGTTCATAAACCAATCCCTTTGTAAACCTACTTCTTCCTCTTCCTTCTATTTTGGAATGGATTCAGAAAGGATTGAATCGAGGTAGAGAAGCCCTTTAGGAAGTGGCAACCGAAGACCTCCTTCTATTTTGGATTGGATTTGAAGATTGAGTCGAGGTGGAAGAGCCCTTTAAGAAGTGGGAACTGAAGACCTGCCTCATCTTCCTTCTATTTTGGATTGGATTGACCGTTTGAGGTAGAAAAGTCCTTTAGGGCTTGGAATTTGGATTAAGGTAGAAAAGAGAGGGACAACCGTTTTGGAAAAGAACTTAAGCAACTTACAAATCCCCTTTGTGTTTTTTAAGTCTTAAGTAAACTATCTACTATTTTATATTTAGTTATTTACTTATTTACCTGTGTATTCGTCGGGCTAGGCTTTGGGCTAGGTCAAGGTTAACCCAAGCCCGACCCAAAAGAATGCTTGGGCTTGGGCTTGGGCTTAGGCTTATATCAGGTCAGGCTTTTTTGGGCCACATTTCGGGCTAGGCCAGGCCTGGCTTGGGCTGGCCCAAGCCTATGCTCACCCTTAACTATTGGCCCTCTATATAGAAAGATGCCTGCCAGCTCACTCAGAAGTGTGACAAGTGTCAAAGATTTTCCAACATCCCCAAGAAACCTACAGAAGAATTAGTCCTGATAGCAGGGCCCTGGCCCTTTGCACAATGGGGAATCGACATAGTCAAACAGATGAGGTTTTTGGTAGTGGCCATCAACTACTTCACCAAATGGGTGGAGGCTGAACCCTTGGTGAAAATCACTGAGAAGAACATCCGAGACTTCACTTGGAAGTCGATTTTCTACCGATTTGGGATTCCCTAAGTCATCATCACTAATAATGGAAAGCAGTTTGACAACGCCCAGTATCAGGAATTCTGCTCGGGGCTCGGAATCAAGAATCATTTCTCTTCCCCAACTCACCCTTAGGCCAACGGCCAAGTTGAGGTCACTAATAGAATGCTCCTGGGCATAATTAAGAAGAAGCTTGAGAACTCCAAAGGTCTGTGGCCTAAGGAATTGCCGAGCATCCTTTGGGTATACCGCACCACAGTGAAGACTCTCATGGGGGAAACATCGTTCTCGCTGGTGTTTGGGACCGAGGTAGTGATACCTATTGAGATTGGAATAGCCACACACAGAATAGAAAACTTTGACTCAGAAAAGAACAAAAAAGAAGGCCTCAAAAACAACCTCGACTTATTAGAAGAGAAAACAGCTAAAGTCGCACTTCAGACAACCACCTACAAGCAAAAAATGACAAAGTATTATAATTTTCAGGTCAGGAAAAGGAGATTTGTAGTCGGGGATTAAGTGCTCAGAAAAGTGACCCTGGCAACACAAGACCCGACAAAGAGAAAGCTTAAACCAAATTGGGAAGGGCTTTATTCTCAACAAAATTTTAGGCAATCGTGCCTAAGCTACAAGACTAGCCCTCGGCTTACAAGATTAACCCTCAGGTCATAAGATTGACCTCGAGTTGCAAAATCAACCTATCTCCCTACTGAATAAAGTGCAAGGCAAAGAGGAGTCCCATAAACTCATTAGAGTAAAGAGGCCCAAAGAATGTTAGGACGTATACGTTGCAACCAGAGTCGACTCCCCTCTACCAAGTAAGTACAATTACACTGCCTCACAAATAAGTTAAGTAAATTAGAGAAATATTTGAGAATACCTGATAACATTACTCAAGGAAGGCCCCCATGTGGGAAAAAATATCACCGGGGACCCTCATTCTTCTAAAAACATGAGAGACCCATCGGGTCATCTCTCTCTGTTCTAAAGAGGGGCTTAAAAAGAAACACTCTAGTTAATTGAGGAGGCTTTGTCCCCGACGTGCATCCACACTTGGAAAATTTTGGTTGATTTTAGTTAAGTACCTACCTCTATTCGTGTTTAAAATATTAACTTCAAGGGATCCCAACACTTAGAAATATTTTACGTTGTTCATCCCCACTCGGGTAAAATTTAATTACCCTGAGATGTATTCATACTTAGAAAATTTTCTTAATTATTCCTACACTCTTAAGGTTACTTACCCGGGCCTACCTAGATACGCATAGAGAGTGCGAGAAGAAATCACCATGACACACACCAACACTGAGAAAAAATTTAAAGAGAAAAATTGCAAATTGGAAACATTACGCACAAATGAGGGTAAAAGAAAATTTCATTTATATATTGAAAATTTAAAAAAGTTAAAAAATAAATAAATAAAAAAAAATATAATTATTCCTGGGGGTTGCCATCCCCTAGTGCCACACTCCCTCAGTTGCTACGTCTTCTCCTTGGCTACCCTCTACTTATTTTTCCTCGGCCTCTGCACCCCCCTCGTCAGGCTTCATAGACAAGAAGTCTAGGTTGGGAAATTGTTTGGCCGCTAAATCCTAGAAGTCCTCGAACCCTTCCTAGAAACAGTCAGCCTTAACGATCCCGAAAGCATTTAAGGCTAGGTACTTGGCTGTAGTTGCCTCGAGAGCCTCTTCCATAGTCTTCTCCCTCTCTCTTTTTCTCTCCACCTCTACCTTAAGGCGTGCCCACTTTAAGGCATCAACTACCTTTTTGTTCACCGACCTCTCGAGGGTGGTGGTGAAATTATCCTCAACTACAATACATCGATTCCTCTCACCCCTAGCTCGGCGTGTGTCCCTCTCGGCCTCTTACACGCGAGCAACCATCTCCTCGAGGCGAGCCCCCTATTCTATGGCTTTGCGGCCATGCTGGTGCAAGAGTCCTTAGCCCATTTGAGTTTGTCCTCGAGGTTGTGAATCTCGGCATTCGCAAACTCCCAGAGGGCCTTGAGCTCATTCTTGGTTTGAGCGAGGTAGCTAAGATGGTCAACATGGACTTGCTCATTGAGTTTGTGCCTCTAGATAGAGGTGGCCATCAGAGCCACAGTCTATAAAAATGGAGTCAGGTCAGTACAAAGAAAGAAATAGAAAGCAAAAACAAAAGAAAAATGAAAGACATAAAGGAAAGAGATTTTACCTTTGTTGCATAATGCACCATGTCTCGATGCAGAGCAGATGAAAAGAGGTTCATCCTCAGATATTCAAGATCCTTAGGGGACACCCCCCAAGAGATAATCCACCCCAGGACTTAGCCTTGTCAACTAAGAGGCAGGCCCGATAGAAGATTCGCCCCTTTCGAAGATTGTGGAAGGAGATACCAGGGGACTCGCGGCTAGCGCTACCCAGGTAGGAGTTAGCATGGTAACGGTAGTCGGGGTGGGAGTGACTACTTGGGCCTTGGAGGTGGGGGCTTTAGAAAGACCTGTCATGTCCTCCTCCAAGTTAACAACTTGAATGGTTGTAGTGGGAGCAAGAGGAGGAGCTAGGACTACCTTGGGGACCTAATCCTCAGAAGGTCTCCTAGAGACAACGTGTCGCTTCCTCTTCTTCGAGGTCTCAGCTGCCTCAGCCTGGATAGGTGCTGAGGAGCTAGCGTTTTTGGCCTCCTGGTCCTTATCTCTGATTTCCCAGACCTAAGAGACGTATTTCCTGTCTGTCTTCATTGCTACACAAAAAAAACAGACTCGGGGTTAACAATTAATAAGAAAGTGAAATAAAGAGAGAAAAGGGGGGAATGGAAAATAAAAAGAATAAGGACATATAAGTTACTCTGGTTTGGGCCAAACCCACACTGGTAGAGTGGGTCAAGTGTGATGAGATCTGGGAGGGCGTGGGATACGAAATTTATGACCTCCTGGATACGAGCTTCCTCCTCGTAGGACAACTCGTCTAGCTCAGAAACTAAAACAAATGCATAAGGAAATCTAGATAAAGAAACCTAAACAATGACAAAAAATTAAAAAAAAATGACAACAGGTTCATGACTTACCGACTGGGCTGACGGCAGACGCCCAGGCTGAACTTTACGACAGGGACCTCCCCCAGGGGGTATTCCCAACCTTCACCCGAAACAAAGAAATATATGTTCCTCCACCCATTGTTGGAGCTCGTGAGTGCGGTTACCAGAGTAGTGGTTGGGTCTCAACTAACAAAATAGAACCACCCTGGCTCCTGCTCCTTGGGACAGTAGTAGTGGAAGAATTCGTTAAGGGTGAGATGGTGCTCCCCCTTAAAAGTTAGTTCCCATAGGATTATACACCCTATGGCTATTTGCCAAAACTGCCCCGGGGCCAGTCCAAGGCAGAGTAGCAGTTCCCTCAGAAACAAGGAAACCAAAAACCTAAGGCCCACCATAAGGGCTTGCTCATACAGCGCTACACTGTCGGCAAGGGCTTCAAAAGCCTAGGAGTCCCTAGGGGTAGTAAAAAGGATCCCCTCTGGAATGAGGTAGGTGGAATAGTATCGGATTAGGTTCGTACCCTTAAGTCAAAACCATAAAGGGTAGCTTTAAAGTTTTGCTCTAGAGCAATCTCCCCCACTGCCCCTCAGGCGTTAGAAGGAGTCGGCTCAGTGGCCTGCTCTAGGGGGGTTTTGTCGGACTTTTGATAAGTCATAGTCCCCATCGACCATCCGGTCTATGGTATCCCTAAACACCATTGGGAAAAATTGAAAGAACAACGATCTATGGAAAGGAAAAATAGAGGCTACGAAAAGCGAAAACACTAAGTAGAAACATAAAGCTAGAAAACACAAGCAAACTAGAACATGAGCAAACTAGTGAAATTAAGAAACGACGAACAATGGAAAGAAACTGTGATGAATTGAAAATAAACCATAAACAAACAACAAAATACTTGGGAAAAGAAGATAGAACGAAGAAAGTGCCAGAGGCGATGGAGAAATGAATGCCTGAAAGTAAAGGATAGCCTAAAATGACTGAGAAGGGAGCCTAGAAACACAGCAAGTGTTGACACGACAGAAACGACCGTGCACAGAGATGAAGAAAACTTGTTAGAAATTGCCCAAGATATAAGTAGAAAACACGAGAGATGGTATGCAAGGATAAAGGAAAGGCAAACTGTGTGTCAAAAGGGAAACTTATAGACTACCCCAGTGATTCTCAACCCTACATGTGTCGCTCATCCACAGGTTAGTGAAATCAACTCGGGAAACAAGGTGATGCATGAATCCTGAAATATTCAAGAGGTTTAAATATGACCATTAGATGACATAGAGGTCTAAAAAGACACAACACTTGACATGACTCGTAACCGATGCTAGTACGTCTTCTCGGTTACTAAAATTCATTAAATAAGAGGCCATCATTAGCGCTTATCCCCAACCTATATCATATCGATAGTTGAAATGACACTGCCTACGTCAAAATAAAAAGTAACGGACACAAACAGTTCATATTCTCGGGCCATGTAACCTTGGACCTGGGAATAAGGGGTTAACTGATGGGGAAGAATACACCGAGGCCCTTACTAACGGACTCTGATAAACCAGCACAATCTCAACCCTAGAGGGATCGACCCAAAGAGTTCCAAGAGGACTAGCCTGGGAATCCCTTAGGGGCCCTCCGACTCACCAAATGCCGAGGCCACCAGCAAGAAGCCAGAAATGTCCCTCGGTATTGGATTCCAAGTATTCCAAGAATGGCCCCGACTAATACTCAGATCACCTAACACCTAAAGACCAGTCGAGACCTCGAGGCACCCCGGGGTCTAAGATTCCCTAACACGTAAAAACATGATAACCCCGACTACTCCACTTAAAGATAAGCACAAAACCGTTATGAGAAAGGAATATTCTCTATAGCAGGCCTGAAATTTTGATAAAATAATAGAAAGAGCAGGGGGAGACGTGGTTAAGAATGGGGAGGAGGGCGACGTGCAAGATCTCCTCTGATATGCCACCACTCGAGCCTATAAATACAGGTAGCGATTCATTCTTCAGGTATGACATAATAGAAACCCTAAAAGAGAGAGAGAGAGCTCTACTTCTACATCACCCTTTGTTATTTAACTTGACCATCGGAAAGCTAGAGGTTGGCACCCTGTCGGTGCCTAGCTTCTTGACCTTTTCTTGCTTTGTGTGTACAATACACATTCTACCAAGGACCTAGACCAATCATGGGACCATCTAACAGGTGTAGAGGTATTTGTAAACCGATTTGCCATCAGACTTCAATCTAGTAACAGGGGAAAATGTCTCCTCAATATGCCTACTATTTGGGCATACTCCTTTACAACAAGTTTGGCCTTGTTCCTTGTCACCGTACCATGTTCATCATGTTTGTTTTTGAAGATCCATTTGGTACTAATGACATTCTTATCAGTTGACCTTTCCATGAGAAATCATACATCATTCCTTTGCAATTGATTTAATTCCTCTTGCATGGCCATGATCCAATCTGTATCATTTAGAGTCTCCTTAACACGTTTTGGCTATATTTTGGATGTGAAGTAAAAGTGACTAATGATGTTTTAAATTTGTTTTCTAGTCTTCACTCTGATGTTGGGATCACCAATAATGTCATCTCGTGACAAACCCTTGGTAAGCCTCTTGTTCTTGGGTTGAGGTGGAATTTCTTTAACATCATCCTCAAAACTAGATTGAGAAGAGTGCTATTCTTGATCCTCTTGGGATTTCTCAATTTCCAAGTGAGATGAGCTCTTGTTCTCATGATCGGACAACACAACCAGCAAATTTTATTGCTTATGAGTTATCTCATGATCATCTACCACTACGTTAATTAACTCTTCCACAATGCGAGTCCTTATGTAGTAGACACGGTAGGCTCTACTTGTAGTGGAGTATCCTAAGAATATGGCTTCATCGCTTTTTTATTAAACTTATCAAGATGTTCTCAATCTCGAAGAACATAACAAGTGTTGCCAGATACTTTAAAATATTTAACAGTTAGTTTTTTCCCACTTCATAATTCATAGGTTGTTTTTTACGTACCCAGCCTAAGATAGACACAATTTGAGACATAGCACGCAGTGCTAATTGCCTCAGCCCAAAATCTCTTGGCTATGTTCTTGCTTGTAAGCATTGACGTAGCCATATTAAGAAGAGTCATATTCTTCCTTTCAACCACTCCATTTTGTTGAGGAGTTTTAGGGGCTAAAAAATCATGTTTCACTCCCAACTCTTCACACCAATTTGAGAATTTATGATTCTTAAATTCTCTTCCATGGTTGTTTTGAATTCGCTTAATGGTTAAGTCCTTTTCAACTTAAATTCTCTTACAAATGTTCAAGAATTCGTTGAAAGCCTCAGATTTCTCTCTTAGAAATGCTACCCATGTGAATATAAAAAAATCATCAATCACCACCATGAAATATCTCTTGCCACCTAAACTCTCTATTCTAGTTGGACCGGCTAAGTCCATATGAAGAAGTTCTAGGGGTTTAGATGTGCCTATTAGAGTAGTCTTTTTATGAGAGACTCTAGTTTACTTTCTCATTTGACAATCTTTACACAATGGGTTGTCAACCTCGCTTAGCTTGGAAGGTCCTTTACTATCCCTTTCTTACTAAGTCTTGCAAGATTCCTAAAGTTGAGATATCATAACCTTTGATGCCATAGGTTGATCTCATCCTTTTGAATCATGAGACAAGTGTCCCATTGTTGAGAATGAGGTTAAATGACATAACAATTGTCACTTGTTCTTACTCTTTCGGCTAGGATATTGTATTCCTTGTGATCCTTGATCATGCATCCATCTTTATCGAATTGAACTTTATAGCCTTTATCATAGATTTGACTTGTACTTATCAAGTTGTGCTTAAGACCCTACACATAAAGAGCATCGATGAGTTGTGGGATGTTAGGGGTTTTTATGGTTCCTACCCTAAGGATTTTGGCGGTGTTTCCATCACCAAATGTGACATATTCACCTTGAGCTTCCTTAAGTTGGGTGAACAATTCTCTTTCACTGAACATGTGGCTTGAACACCCGCTATCAAGATACCATCTTGATGAGTTTTTAGCTCTCAATACAGTGTGAATGACCAAACATTTTTAATCACCCTTTCTTACCCATACTCTCTTAACCTTGGTAGGTTGAGAGATTTTCCTTTTGACACTTTGTTGTTGGGTAAAATCCTTCTTTATTTGAAGATTATTTTCAACATTTTGAAAATAGTTTTTTTATTGACATTCTTCCCACTTTACATTCTTTTAAATTGCATCCTTTGGGATTTGATGTCATTTTCCATTTTTTTATAATCCACCTTAATGTGTCCTTTAAATCACAATAGAAGCAATAGAATAAAGGCCTTCTAGGTGTGTGTGATTGTATTGGCTTCACTCTAAATTTATCATTATAGAAAGGTTGTTGGGCTTTTCTAGGTTTCTTAATTTGACTAGATTGTCCTTTAGTCATCCTAGAAGTAGAGGCATTCCCTAGGAATCCTCTTGAAGTGGAAGCCTTTTTGGCTTGAAACTTATTCCATGTCTCCTTGTAATAGGAATAAAGCTTGCTGATCCCTTAAGCTCCTCTAGAGTAAGATGCTTGGTTGGATTGAGATCTACTTTCAACCACTTGTGTAAAGGATTTTAATTGGGGATGCATGGATCTCTCCCAATCTCTACCTTGACTCATAGGAGTTTTACCCTTAAGTGACTTAGATGTTTTTTTTCAACCTTATTTGACATTTGATAAGGTCTTTGTGACTCCACCTTTTCCTTTCCCTTTTTAGAATATTGTGGAGGTAGTTGAGTAGATCCTTTGGCTTTAACAAAACTATTCTTGGGTCTTTCAGTTGAGGAAGAGGCATTGACCTCAAAATTATAACCTAGTTTGGTCATATTCCCATACTCCTTGCCCAAAATAAGCATCTTCTCAAACTTCTCATTTCCTTGGGTAAGCATTGAGATGTTCTTCCTCTTATCTTCAAGTTCATTGATTTATTTGAGGTAATCAAAAGACTTCCTTGTGAGTTGAGCATAAGTCAAGTTAAGACACTTGTTTCTCTCATTTAGGGTTTTGAGTTGGTCTTTTAACTCTTGGATGAGTGAGTCATTACTATGAGACTCATCCCTTTCCTCTCTCATGTTTTTGAGCGTCTCTTCAAGGTCAAGAACCTTGTTGGAAAATTTTGATTATCCTCAAGAAGTCTTCTCTTCTCATGCTTCCTATTGTCCTTTTCTAAGCTTAGAAATTGTTTAGCTTCGTTAAGATTCTTTTCTAATTCTACTATCTTTAAGCTTATTTCCTCCTTGGCACATAGAAGCAAGTAGTTTTCTTTGAAAAGTTCCTTATCCTTGTCACTTTCAGTGGAAGACTCCTATTGAAGAGTAGAGATAGTGTTTTCGAGAGATTTTGACTTTTCAATCAACTCCATGATTTCCCTCTTGAGTTATTTGTTCTTCTTCCTTAACTCAACACTTTGCACAAAAAGGTTATCAAATGCCTCTTATGCATCATAGGTCTCCTCATCTTCTCCATACTCTCCCTCATCCTCACTACTTAAGTCACTTGTTTTCAAAAGTGAACTCATGGGAGTACCAAAAGCCATAAAGGCTTTGATCTCTTATAGGGGAGCTTCCTCACTACTTTGAGACTCATGTTCCGAAGTCTAGGATTCATCTTCCCAAGTTACAGCCATGGCTTTTCCTTTAGGCTTGAACTTGTTCTTTTTTTTCTACAATCCTCAGCAATATGTGCTCTCCCTTTGCATTCTTAGCAAATGGGATGTTCTTTAGAGAATTCATTCTTTTTGTAGCTTGGTTAGGACTTTCTTAATTGCTTGTTCTTGGAGTAGTCTTTAGTGTTTCTCCGAAAGAACTTCTTGAACCTCTTAGCCACAAGGGCTAAGTCATCATCTGAATCTTCATTTGACCCGGAAGGTTCTTCCCACCTTAAGGGCAATGCCCTTGTTCTTGGTGGATTCCTTGATGTCCGCTTCAAAAGTTTGAAGTGAACCAATCAATTCTTCAAGCTTCATCACTTGAAGATCCTTATTCTCCTCTATGGTGGTTATTTTAGGCCTAAACCTCTTCGGGAGGGACCTACTTTCCTAACCACCATGGACTCAGGGATGTCTTTTCCTAAGATTCTCATCATGTTTACCAAGTTTGACAACTTGGCATTAAATTGAGAGATCTCTTCAGTATCTTTCATCCTAAGAGCTTCAAGTTGGG
>JAOXJP010152167.1:0-13085 GCA_025762735.1 Platanus orientalis | reverse complement strand
ACAGGGTCCTCCAGTATTCGTACCTAGCTGCTTCTATATGAATCTCTCTTTGTCCCCCTCTGGTGGCCCTGTTGAACCAAGTGGTTTCTCAAGAAAAAAAAGTGGTCCTGATGTGGAATCTATCTCTGGTGGCGCTGTTGAACCAAGTGGTTTCTCAAGAAAAAAAGGTGGACCTGATGTGGGAAGATAAGTATATCTTGAATATATGAGAGATCTCTAAGTTGCAAATGAAATCATCAAAACACATTGAATTCTGATCTCCAAACAGAGCTAGACTGTGCCAATCCCACCTTACTATTAATGCCCCTAACGTCATTACTGTTGCCCTCATCACCACGTCCAACTCACCCGATCTCAAACCATTCTTTTAAACATAGCTTTGGTTACTGCATTGGTTCCACCCCACTATTGCTGCTCCCGGCATTGTTGTTGTTTCCCTCACCACCACCTCTAATCCATCCAATCTTAACCTGCTGGCTCTGCACAGAACCATGAGACACCGAATCCACGACCCTGGCTTGCCTCCAAAAGCTATGGCCACAACCCCATCATCAATATAGGGTTAAAAAAAGATTGGTGAGATTGTGGAAGAGGAAGAAGAAGAAAAACAATGAAAGAAGGAGAAATACCTCCTGAGACGAAGAAACTTTTTGATGTCTCAAAAAAGATTGTTGGGATCGACAGTGGAAACGAAGAATCATCGATCCACCCTACTGAAATCAATTCTACAGAATTGGCTCTTATTTTCTGCGCCTCGTTTTCGTATGGAATTGGGAAATCTGCAATTCCTCCCTACCAAATCATATCCAAACGGTGGAATTGGATTTGAAGGACGGAATCGGCTTTTCTGTCCTTCAATTCAACCGATCCAAACACAGCCTTATACTTTTCTCAGTCTCTTATTATTCTGTTGTTGACCCTAATGAGGATGCATCACATTCCAATCTCAGTTTATCATGTGTTTAAGCTTACCCTAATTGGAAACCTGTCCTAGTTTCTTTGTGGGCCCATTACCAGCAGGTGAACAACCTTCCCAAGGCTTGTCCTGCATCATTCTGATTGTTCTCTCTTTATTGTTTCTCAGTTACTCTAGATTGCTTCTGAGGAATCAAATCAGTTATTAGAGTTTTCAGCTATTTATGTTCATTAGTTCTGTTTTGATTACATGTTCTCTTGAAAGTCAAAACCCTTTTTTCTTTCTCCATCTTGTGGGTGATCTCTTACTTTGCAAAAATAGAAGAAAGAATCTAGGAATAAGAGTCAAATTTATTCTAACAGGGTGCTTAAGATTACGAGGATCCTAGTTGACTGAACCACATCTGAACATAGCCGCTGTAATGAAAAGCAGGGAAGCCTCCTAGTTAGCGCTTCATTTGCCCAATTACCTAGGGTAATTGCAGGCAGGGATGCATAATTCCTCTGAGTTATTGAAGTAAGTGATCCTTCAATCCAATCCTGATTAAACGTCTACGTGGTGGGTCAAATGCACCTTATTAATCAGTGGATGGATAATCCTTGAGATCAGGGTAGCTAACCAGCATGTCTTTAACTGCATCTATTAAAATTAAGCTTCCAATGATCTCTAAGGGTGCCAGCTCATTTGTTTAATTTCCACTTTTTATTTTATTTTCTTCTTTCTCATCTTTGAGGAAAACTTACCTGATAGAAATTGAAAATGCATTGGAGCAACCACTTTATAACGAGGTGGTATAACATGTCATCTTATAACATTCTAGACATTATATATATATATATATATACATGAGAATATTAAAAGAGAGCCATGAATGCTCCTCCACGGCTTGGACAATGAGAGGGGGAGTTGAGAGAATGCCTTAAATTGAGCTGGTGAGACTCCATCTTTCTTAAGAAAACACAAAACTCTATTGAGAATTAGAATTTTTGTGTAAATATTAGAGTATACTGCTTTTCCTTGTCCTTGCTAATTACCATAGTGTTTTCCATTTTCAAGGTTCAGGATTGTGTTGGAACACTCATGGATCGACTCACTGGTTCTCCTCGCTTAATGATAGTTTCAGATCTTGACCATACGATGGTAAGTTTTTGTAACAATTTACTTGTCACAAGTGTTACAATGTAGTCATTTTTCAATAAGTTTATTAGACTTGGTGGTTTCTATTTGCAGGTGGATCATCATGATCATGAGAACCTTTCACTGCTTAGGTTTAATGCTTTATGGGAGGCAAATTACCGTCATGATTCTCTGCTAGTTTTCTCAACCGGACGGTCACCTACACTTTACAAACAGTTAAGAAAAGAGAAACCAATGCTAACCCCAGACATAACTATAATGTCTGTGGGAACTGAGATTACATATGGTGAATTGATGGTTCCAGATGATGGCTGGGAACAAATTTTGAATCAGAAGTGGGATAGAAACATTGTTACAGATGAAGCAGCCAAGTTTCCTCAACTTACTTTTCAGGTATGTGTTCATCTATACTTATCTTGGCCTAACAAAATAATTTTTGGGTTTGATTAGTCATCTATAATGTAGCTGGATAATATTTTTTTAAGTGAAATAAACTGACACTATACACCATTTAAGGAAATAAACTTGTATCAATTTGGAATCTGAATAGTTTATGACTCTAATACAGTCAGAAACAGAGCAACGACCACATAAGGTTAGCTTTTATGTAGAGAAGGATAAGGCTCAAGAGGTGATGAAGTCTCTCTCAGAACGGCTGGAAAAACGTGGGGTAAGAATAAATATGCAAACTGGAATCTCAATACTTGAATAATCATTATTACTACTTTCAAAATTTTCTCTTTTGGTTGAATTTAGATCTTTCTTTGTCACAAAATTATATGATTTGGAAGCTACCTTTTATTTTCATTTTTTTTCTTCTTGTTGCCCAGTTAGATGTCAAAATAATTTACAGTGGAGGAATGGATCTCGACATTTTAGCACAAGGCGCCGGCAAAGGACAAGCTCTTGCATATTTACTTGAAAAGTTCAAAAGTGAAGGGAAAGCACCCACTAATACTCTTGTTTGTGGTGACTCTGGAAATGATGCTGAGCTTTTCAGCATTCCAGAAGTATACGGCGTCATGGTTGGTAGCCGAAAGGCAGTCCATATATTTTTTATAATTACTAACTGTGCAGTATCATGTTATAAACTGCTTGTTTTGACTTTTAAACTTTTTGTCACACATTGTGCCATATGCAGGTTAGCAATGCCCAGGAAGAACTATTGCAGTGGCATGCTGAAAATGCAAAGAGCAACCCTTGTATAATCCATGCAGCTGAAAGGTGTGCAGCGGGGATCATACAAGCCATTGGTCATTTTAGGCTAGGTCCAAATACATCTCCAAGAGATGTAACTGACTTATCGGAATGCAAGCTAGAACATTTCAATCCTGGTCATGAAGTAGTGAAGTTTTTCTTGTTCTATGAGAGATGGCGGCGTGCAGAAGTTGAGAATTCTCAGCATTATATGCAGAAGTTGAAAGCACTCTCTGTATGTCTGATGTTGATTATTTTTCCTTCTAATATTTTATAAGTTGCTTAATTGAATTTCATTTATTGAGGGGCTAACTGCAAAGGATTTGACCTCTCTAACTAGAATTCCCCATCTGTCACGAAAATAAATAAAATATAATTCACACAATCAATCAATGATTCATAGGTTGAATTCCAATTCTAGATGGAGAAAGTCAATCCTTTGAAGCTAACCCCTTGGTTTATTTATTTTGAGTTTGAATATCGTAAGAGTTTCTTTGGATTTTTGGAGGTAGACAAATCAACCGAAGTTTAACTGGATGACATTGAATTGATGATTTGACACTTCTAGATGTTGGCATGACAATGACATATTTTTCTGATTTTGCTTTCCCTCCTCCTGTAGCCAGTTACTAATTTTTAATTGTTTAATTTTCCCCCTTTTTAGTCTCCTTCTGGAATCTTTGTCCATCCTTCTGGAGTTGAGTGCTCTCTTCACAACTACATAGATGCAATGGAAAGGTGTTATGGAGATAAGCAGGGAAAACAATTCAGGGTATGGGTGGATAGAATTTCATCTGCACAGATTGGTTCAGACACATGGTTAGTTAAGTTTGATAAGTGGGAATTATCTGGTGAGTTCTACTGACTTAATAAGATAGCCTTTATACTTTCTTTTTTAAAGCATTTCTCTTCATCTTGATTGATACTTAAATGTCTTATTGCCATTTTATATTTAATTGTTTTGTTTTATCAGCATGATATCCATAAATGATGAATCTAATCTTCTGTATATACATGCATGTTGCATTACATTTTTCTTTTACTGTACTTCACTCTAGTAAATGTGTACACATGAATCATTTTTTACTGGTCCTGGAGAGCAAGTTAAGAAATTTAGATTGAATCAGTGTAATATTTGTTGTAGTGTTTTATTCACAACAAGTGTAACATTTGAACGTATCAAAAGGAAATATAATGTATATGCATTATAGAACCGTCTTGTTTATTAGCTTGAATGACTTCCGTATGATTTTATTTTAGTTCGTTGTTGTCATCCCTTTCATGATTCTCGTGCTTTCCTGGATTTGGATTCTTTGCCTCTTTGGCTGGGATTCTATTATGTTTGTGTAATCTTTGATGATCTTTTTGGGCTGGGTGCTTTAGTGGTACCTTGGGCTGAGGTGGTTTGTTGTACTTCTCGAGCTTTTGTCTCTTCGGGCCTTAAAATTTTTTATCTTTTTTCTATCCAAAAAAAAAAAAAAATGTTTGTAGTGAAATACCTGAGCTTTTACTATGGCTCATAGGAATTTTGTGATTGTTCCAGAGGTGGAGTTTGTTTGGGGCTTTCCTGTATTATAATTTCTTTTGTGGGGAAACATGGGATCAACACAGTCACGGTGCTGTAATAACCCAAGTAACAAGCCTGTGGTTATTTTAGGTTTCTACAAATGTCATTTAGTTGTAGCTTGTTTGTCATGCCATTCATGTGCTAATAGTAATCTCTATATATGAGGATATGAGGGATTTTCATGGGCAACTCCAAATAGTTGAGACACAGCTTAGGTTCATGACAATGAATCTATATATATTCATCTCCAACTCTTAATGTTCTTCGTAGCTCGCAATGTTCTGGGATTAGTTAAGTTCCTATCCCTATTGATTCTCTGTACTCTTGCCTTGTAGATGAACAGCGGCAATGTTGTCTCACTACACTTCTACTCAGTTTGAAGGTAAGATTTCAAAACCCAAGAGCTTTACTTCTCACTAGAGATGTACTTTATTTTCTGAGATGACTGATATATGGTTTAACCGCAGGGTGGTGTACCAGAAGGGTCTGTTTGGGTGCATGTGCATCAGACATATTCGGATGGGTTAGGAACAAAGGATCAAATAACCTGGCTTTTCTAGAGTGGGTCTATCTTCCAAATATTCATAAGCCTTGTTTCTTCTCTTGTTGGAATAACAATCTTCAATGTTTCTATCAGCGAGTCGGTTAGCATTAAGCATGCCTGCTCAATTATACCTGTAATAATTTTCCTTTTATTTCTCGGCAATATATTAATTGAGGACCATTACATTTTATATTTTTAATTGGGGAGTTTATAATATTACCTGTATCTCCGTGTACTAGTTTATAAATAATGGAAGTAACCTGTGACCACTATTGGTTTTCAAAGTTGTGCAAAGGGTGGATAAGTCGGGGATTGTGAAGTGGAAGGGGGATAAGATCTGCTTGTGGTATTTCCACAAGCTGCTTTCCAACTTTTTGGGAACTGGTGATGGTTGCACCAAAAGCATATCCTGGGATGGTTTGTGCATTGACTGATGGAGTCTTATAAGAGTGAAGCAGTTTTCTTAAACTATCAATCACTTGAAGAACCGTTTAAACGGCGCTTTGCTGAGGTCTGAAGCATGGTTTTAAGGATCGGCCAATTCTGATTTGGATGATCAAGATTGCGATCAGTTGTGACCGATCCGATCAATGATCTGATTGGGATTGGCCCACCCTTGGAAGTTATTGTATAATTTTTGGACTGGATTGTTTGATCCGGATTGAAATGGGTCTGGATAGGCTGATCCAGATTTTGATCTGGCTTTTTTAAACCATGGTCTTAAGGTAGGACTTACGTAGTTAGACTGACAAACTACGCAGCCCTGGCATGCCCTAGGTTGTCATATTAGCGATGAACCTGGCATCTATGGCTGGGCATGAGCTTTGTAACAGTGGGGAGCACATCGGTGATGGTTGCTATCAGTAGAAGGTCATATGGATCCAAGGGCGCCATCTGGTTTGTTGCATGGATCCAGATATAGTCTGATTAACGTGGTGTTTACAGAAAGGGAAAGGATGTTCTGTTTCTTTCGTGCACAAAACTATTCTAGAATTTACATTTCTTATTTATTCTTTCTTGCTTTCCTGATGGTCCAGACTCCAGACTTCTTCATCCAGAACAATCCGTTACAGTAACCAAAGCCCCTACAGTCATGAAGACAGGTTTTGAACCAAGATCTATGGTACCATACCCACATACTTTATCAAATTAGCAAGCTGGCATCTTCACCACGTGGGTTGACTGTAAACACATGTTTCGGGTCAAGTCAGGTTAACCCACTTTAACACAATTAATACAAGGGTTGGGTTCAGGTAGACACGTATAGTTTTATACCCTTAACTTGACATGACACAAATCTGATTTGCCAACACAAATTATCACATAATCCGCGAACTTGACACAACCCAACATGAAATTAGCGGGTTAGGATTGAGTGTCAACGTGTTTTGGGCCAAAGTGGGATAACTTATTTGACACAATTAATAAATGGGTTGTTGGATTAAGGTTAATCCATATAACTGTATACCCTGACCCACCAACACGAATTGCCACCCCTTTAGAGTAAGAAATAACACTTAATAGTGCTACAACGATCACTTACCTTGTCAGATCCTCTCTTGCTTCAAGATTTCTTGCAACCTGGAGAGCCACCTGACGTCTGACAAGCAAGCAATAATTCAATAACCGATTTTGTCAAACAAAACCTGCCCTGGTTGGGGGCCAGACGAGCCCGGATTTGGTAAGACAACTTAGTGAGTGGCTAGATTTGGAATGACATCAGGTCTGATACATCAGGGTAGAAAAAGTGAAATACACTTTACGGGCCAGTAACCCATTTAAACCACTTCATTGCCATCCTAGGGTCAACATATTCAGGGAAGGTGATTAAGTAATAGCCTGTTTGGTAGCCACATGTAATGTAATCATTTCATTTGAGTTTCTCGAGGCATTTGTAATCATGAGGTGTTGGTTTGTGATGAAGTCATTCAATTCTATATTGATTTGTTACCTACAGTTTGAAATGATACCATCTTAGGCTTTTCAATAAAATAAAATGATGTTATCAAGCACAAATCAGTTTAATTTGAATGAGTTCGCATCCTATTATAGCTACAATAGCCTTGGAAAATTCAAGTAAAATTATTATTTTACAAGTGGCTGCCAAATGCAACCAAAATATAGTGTGATAAAATACTATGAACATTTACAAGGATAAAATATTATACATATTTACAAAATAACTTTATAAGTTATGTTGGGAATATAGGTTTGATAAAAACGCTTATAACATAAAATTATAGACGCTTAAATAGATTAAAGTAATAGAAGAAGAAAAAAATATGTAGAACTTATCGGTTTATGCAAATAGTGGACTGAGACATGTGATTGCACTATTCTTAAATCTGAATTTTCCCCTCTTTCAGATCAATCCTTAGTGTATGAGGTGCTGATAATAGTTAGATTCTAGGATTCAACAGTCTTTTTCCAAATGAAGCATAGTCTCTTAGTTTGAAGGCTCTCTCAAACTTAGGTACAACCCCAACTTAATCACATACAGAAATACAAATATTTAAACAAAAGAAA
Organism: Platanus orientalis; assembly: GCA_025762735.1. Lineage (NCBI taxonomy): Eukaryota > Viridiplantae > Streptophyta > Magnoliopsida > Proteales > Platanaceae > Platanus > Platanus orientalis. Next base: position 5,198 of record JAOXJP010152167.1, on the reverse strand, counting down.
AATATAATGTATTTTAGCATATGTATGTCAAAACATCCCCAATTATAGTATATATAGAGGATGGTGCTTAGTAGCTAAGTAAGAATTAGTAGGAGACAAGTGGGAAACAAAGTTATTCTCTGAGACAATTCCAAACAGTCACAAGACTTAAACTTTAAACAACAAAAAATAAAATAAATAAATAATAAAATAAAATATATGACATTACACCACCCACCTCACCATGGCATGGCTCGGGTTAGGTCTGGTCAGTTGATCAGCTTGCGCGTGATGCAAACAAACAATTCATACACATACATTCATCTCCTATTGATCCCTATCTATACAAGTCCTACCATTGTATATTTTGTGACTTCGTTTCTAATGTGGGAGTAAAATAATATGATGCAAAACCAAAAGCAAAAGCAAACGAAAGAAAAAAATGAAGGAAAACTTAAAAAATCAAATAGAAGGACATTTATATAATTATAAAACCAAAATAGAATAAAATTTGAATTACACATATAATCATTAAATACAACAATCCCCCTCATGATTCAAATTTTAAAATATACTTGTGATTGAGTTGGGACTCAAAACGGAAGTGTGTAAATGAATGTATCTTTTGGACTACGACCAACATCTTAGGATTGACAAAGCATGACTTACGGAAAATAGGTACAATAAATTAATTGGAGCTAGATTCCTTATTGTAAGTCAATTGTACATGTCACCCATACAACAATTTTGGATACCTTTTAGTTCTTCGCGGTTTGACATTATTTCGGCCCTATGCATAACCTAGATTCTCATGAGTGTTCTAGAGAACTAGCCCACGTTTTCATAGAAAACGGCCCCATTTCCACACCCACGTAGGTGAGTCCATCAATTGTGCACTACAACTATTGCATACCAACTATAAAGGATATGAACCCATAAAGAGTTATAAAACTCATCTCTTTCCTTGTTGCAATTTGTATTATCCATATCATAGAGAAGTGACACTAGTGATAGTGCTTTCATTGAAAACAATGCAATGACTTGTTACCCATTGAACCTTCTTCCTAAAGTGGCTTGTAGGTTGGGTTGCCATCAATGGTTGTTTACTTAAATGGGCTTAAGCCCAACCCCTCTCGGTGTTTCCATCATGTGCTTTTTATTAGCTAGTCGTTTAGTTAGAGGATCGGTTAGGTTCATCTTTAACCTTATAAACTTGAAGACAATTATCCCATCAGATATCAGCTGCCTACTACATTGTGTCTTAGATGAATGTGTCACATTTTTCATTATATATTTTATTAGTAGCTCGAGCTATGGTAGATGTGTTATCACAATGTATTAAGATGAATGTGATAAGCCTTGGAGATAAAGGCATATCGGCCATCAAATTTCGAAGCCATTCAGCTTCATCTCCTATATTTTGCAAGGTGATAAACTTTGACTTCATTGTAGATAGAGTCGTACACATTTATTTGAATTATTTTCAAGATACTGCTCTTCTACCAAGTGTGAACACAAATCCACTTGTAGACTTTGACTTGTTAGAGTCAGATACATGATTTGCATTGCTATACCTTTTAAGGATAGCAGGATATCCACTATAATATAAACCCAAATTAGCAATACCCTTAAAGGTATTTCAACAGTCTAATGATTGGAATTCAATGGTCTTTCATTGGTCTATTAGTATATCTGCTAAGTTTATTAATTGTATAATTAGTATCAGGTCTTATACTATTTATTAGATACATCAAGCTACTAATAATTTCAATATATTCCTTTTGTGATACTGTAATATATTTTCTTTAGATGTTTACAAGGATCATAAAAAGTTGAAACAGGTTTGCAATCAACTTGCCCAAATCTACTTAGCATTTCTCAACATAATGAAGTTGTGATAAACAAAATTTTTTATTAGTTCTTATTATCTTTATTCCTAAGATAATGTCAGTTTCTTTTAGATCTTTCATATCAAACTTAGATGATGAAAATTTATTTGTAGATATAACATCTAAAGTGGTACCAAATATCAACATATAAGCATATAATAACACCAACACCATCAACGACTTTACTATAAACACATTCATCACAATCATTCATTACAAATTCATTGTTAATCATGGCATTATCAAACTATTCATGTCATTGTTTAGGAGTTTGTTTAAGTCTATATAGATATTTAACTAATTTATATGTTTTTCTTTCTTATTCTTTGACTTTGGGTTGTTTTATATAAATTTATTCTTCTAAATCTCCATTTAGAAAAGTTGTTTTAACATCCATTTGGTATATTACTAGTTTATGTATTAAAATAATAATAATTAGAATTGTAATAATAGTAATTCAGTCACATGTATAAGTATCAAAGAAATCTAGATCTTTATTTTCTTTAACGCCTTTGGTTACTAATCTAACTTTAAATTTATCAATTGAATTACCCGGCTTTAGATTTTTCTTGAATATCCATTTACATTCAATTGGTTTGGTTCCTTTAGGTAAATCAATTAATTTTTATGTCTGGTTATTCATTATAGATTCAATTTTATTATTAATAGGTTTTTTCCAAAATACTTCATCCAGAGAAGTTATGACTTCTTGGTAGGTTTTAGGACCTTTATCTATTAGAATGTGTAATAATTATTTTCAAAGTCTTTAGTTTTCTTTGGTATTTTATTACGTCTTAATTTAACTTCTTTCATTTCATTTTTATCCTTCCTAGTTAAATCATCATTACAAGATTTCTCTTGTAATTTATTTTCTTTTGTTAGTTATACTCTTCATATGAGATATATTTTCAAAAAATTCAGCATCTCTTGATTTTATTATAGTATTAGGTTATCAAATATTATATTTATATTTTAATACTAAAAATCTATATGTGATACTATTTTTAGCAGATCTAATAAATATATAATCAGGTGTTCTAGGTCCAATATTTATTTTATTTATTTCGAATAATCCTGATTTTAGCTAGGCACCCCCACACTTTAAAATATTTTATATTAGATGTTCTATTAAACCATAATTCATGAGGTGTCTTTAAATATGAAATTCCAAAATGGGATCATAGAGAGGGGTGAATAAGATCTTATGAATTATTTAAAAGTTGTTTTTACTATTCAATCATCTTTTGATTTACTCTAAAATTCACTTAAAGTGCAGTGGAATACTTAGTAAGTAAATTAAATTAACACTCTTTGATTTACTTAAGTCGTAATACAAAACCATGACTTAAGAAGTGAATGTTAATATACCATTGGGCTTTGTCATTACTTATAGTTTCCTATAACAGAGTGGGAGTAGGGAAATTAGTTTCACTTTAGAATTTGTTTAAAAGAACAATCAAAGTAAAGCAAGGCAAACAATGAGACACACCACAACATAAAAATTTATAGTGGTTCGACACTTTGGGTCTAAGTCCACTTTCCACAAATAATTTATTTCTAATAGTTATTATAAATTATTACAGATGACATTATCAAAATCTGAATTTATATTTACTTACAAGTTTTGGAGAATCCACTCCTTTATAAGTATGCTCCTAGTGTGGGTCTCCGGTGGACGTGCTCCATCCAGTGACTCAGATGGACTAACACACTTGACTTTGATAACTGTAAAGAGAGTTTACCTTTAGTGGTTCCGACAAAGGCTGTGAACTTCAGTAGAAGTGTTGAAGGTTGTTGAATTCCTTTATTGATTTGGGTTCCCTCTTTGTAGGCTAATTTGACTTTTGAAAGCTTTCCTCAAACTTCTAAGTGATGAAACTATGAGTAAAGAAAGTTAATAACAAGACCTTGATAAGATTTCATTATTGGCTAAAAGTCAAGGTCATAGGTTAATAATTATATGACTGTGTTTGCTTAAACCTCACACTTTGGCTTGATTCAAGAGAGATTTTACTATCAATTCATTCACATAAGTTGTACTAGCCATTGGGGCCTTGTCCTATATTTATAAAGTGTTGAAAGAGCACTCTAAAAGCCCCCAAAGACTCTTTTCCAACAATAAAACATATAGTTGTTCGAAACTAACAATTATTAATTTTTTCCTTTATGGCTCCTTTTGAGTGCTCCAAGATCATGTTCGAGTGCTTGAACTCAGTGTTTCAAGTACTCAAACCCATATCTCAAGCGCTCAAATAAGTATGATCCCCCTTCTTTACCATTTTAGAAAGTTCTCATCGAGTCAATCATTTTAAGTATTTATGGGTCCCGAGTAGACATCAGGATTAAAAGTTATGACCGTTTTAAGTTGGGCCATTTTTAATTTTTAGTACTTTTACTTAATTTTTACCAATTTGGTTAATTTTTGGCCCAATTTTTATGGGACATTTTCTAGGTTTGGGTTATCCATTTTTAAGCCATTCTAAGTTCACCTAAGCTTAGATCCATATCCAAATATCCCAATACCACTTACCAATATTTTTATCTTTAGAATACACTTGTTGATGTGTTGAGGTTGCATGTCTTGAGAGCATAAGACTTTTTGAAATCTTTAATATTGACTTGAGTCTCTTGATGCTTGTAATTTTCCCAGATTTATGATCTTCTTGAAGCATTAACCAGACTTGAATTAAACTTCCATTGATTTACAACTACATACACAGTCCAATGCATTGATCACACTATACTACATGTACTTACAAGTTTTGGAATGAAAATTAACTATATAACAAAATATCTAACACAATCTTCTTATATGGTATTCTATTTTGTATATGACATGCTGACATAATAGCTTCCCCCACAAGTTTGGCTGTAGATCCAAATTAATTAATACAAAGTTCATTATTTTCTTAAGAGTTCTATTTTTTCCTTTCGACTATTCTATTTTATTTAGATGAGTAAAAGGTTGTGGTTTCATGTAAAATTTCATGTTTTTCACAAAATTCACTAAATGAATTAGGCTCATTTTTTCCTCTTTTATCCGATCCTAATCTTTTAATCTTTTTAATTGATTTTTTCCCTCAATGAAGGCGAAACTCGTGGAAGAAGAAAATGTTTGGGAGAGAGAAAGGAAATCGTGAGAACTGAGAAGGGAAAGAGTTTGAAAGAGGATTTTGAGGAGTGTGGAGGACGAGGATATTTTAGATGAAGGGAGGAAGACAAATAGGTAGAGGAAGACCAATTTTTTTTTTTTTTTAAATGGAAAAAATATATTAGAGGGTCTCTTTACCTGTTTTTTTTTTTTTTTTTAATTTGATTTTAATTAGTGTT
>JAOXJP010152166.1:0-21872 GCA_025762735.1 Platanus orientalis | reverse complement strand
GTTTTATTCCTCATCCATCATCTATCTCTCTTGTTAGCCCTCAAAAAAGCTGAAATTCTTTTTGGGGATACCATGGAATACCTTCCTTCCAATACAAAGTGACACGTAAAAGTAGGAATTCCAATCCATCTTCAATATTTCTTTCTTTTCGTTTTAGATTTTCTTTGATCTCTCAGGTATTTTTAATGAATAATCTTCCCCAGGCCCTCTCACTCTCTGTCTTTCACACATACACATTATAGGTAGAATTTTTTTTTATTATTATTAATTAGTTTTTACTTCCTGGGATTATTTAAGTCAAAGTTGTGTTAAAAACTTAAAAATCCGAATCTTGCCAGTTTATTTACATGAGTATGAATAAATTGGGGAGTCATGTTTTAAAACTCTGGTGAATCAATGTGGGATCGGTTAGATATTTTATTTTATTTTTCTTTTGGAAGAGATTTTTGATTATTCAGAAAAATCATTATTTTTTATTAATTTAAAAAAAATCAAATCTTAAATTTCAATACTTCTACAATCACAATTTGTAATTCAATGATTTAAATAAGTAAAGATCATAGAAAAGTATCTCATTAAACAATCGGACACAAGGTCCCAATCTGACATGATCTCCAAACTTTAAAAACTTCACACTTATTCTGGACTCTTTAGATTTCTCTCAGCTCTAGAAAAGTTACAAGATATACTCTAAATGTGATAGTTTTATTTATAGAGCTTTAGAGAAGTCAAAGAAATCCTAAAAGGTGTAGGATCTTTATGAGATTTTTATCCTTAGGCTATGGAATCAATATCTTTGATTAAGTCAAACTATATTAAGAATATTCTATATTTTATTAATTACAAATTGACACATTGCTAATTGTAATAATCCCAGTGACATATTACAACTGACTTCTCAAAGATAAGAAATTAACAATAAGGTCTTTTTTTACTGACATTTCACAAATATGGCATTCTACTAGACAATATTCTTAATAACCTTCATGATAAAATATTAATAATTGTCTAACCTTATTAGTTGTTAGTATATGATCTCTAAGAACTTAATGAATCGATTGAACATCTAAAACATTCTTATAAAAATATTTTTTAAAATAAATATATTTACATAGAACTACCCATATTATGAGGATATCATATAATCATTTGAAAAACTCTTTATTAAAAGACAATAGTACTAGATTTTCTTATCCAATCAAATCACACATATCCTAAATTAGATGCATCTCCTATTTAAGGGCAATGGATTCCTTATTAGATATTTATATTCACTCAAATATCAAGTCAATTATCCAAGATACCCATGATATATCCTCCAATTAGCCATCACTGATTGGTAGCTCAAAACAAACAATAAGAATACTTAAAAACACACAAATCTCTTAAGTCTAAAGATAGTCCATAAATTAGAACAACACTTATCCTAATAGTAAAATTTTATCAAGTGTGTTTATAATGGACTCCTTTAGTGCATTTATAAATGCACCTACATGAAAATTTAGAGTGTTACTCCAATGACTGAGATTACATTATACCATCATATGGCAACTCTATATGTAGTGATGTGTCCAACATCACATGCAGTTGTAAAATTTCAGATCTACAAGATTTAGATTATCAGGTCTCTTCACACATTCCAATGTATCTAACATTCTACTATGTTACTTTAGGACCACCTATCTTATTTCATGAGATTAAATAATTACCCATATGATTGAAAGAAATACATGTGATAATAGAATCAAAATATTCTATATTAATTAAAAAATAAACAAATTAATATTTTTATATTTTATTTGAATGCCTTTGTTAATTAGGATGCATAATTCCAATAAGAGATGTTGCAACCATTAATCACCTTGTTGTCATGGCCTTACATTACTCGGTTTTGATTTGTAACCTGTGGAACCACCCCATGATCCTTTCCTAATTGTTAAACTTTTGCTAAATTTATGCTTATTTCGGTGGGTTGACAAGTGGTGAAAAATCAACAAACTTAACTTCACGTTTTCACATTTATTGATTTTTATGCCACATGTTAACCACCGATATAGGCAGCTAGAACTTTAGTAGAAATTTAATAATCAGGAGAGGAACTGGACTGCACCAAACCACTTGATGGAAAATTTTGGGGTTCAAATTTGTAATGCAAAGGGCATTTAAGCTAGGGGTGGCTCAAAGTCCAGATCCCTTTTAGTGCGCATTGGATGGGAGATATGGAATAGGGGTTAGGAGCAGCACCAATGCATGATGTTTGGTAAGGGCATTTTGGTTAACACACCTGTTTATTATTATTTATTGACTAAAGCACCCATCCTTGCCCATATTTATTCGCCAAATGTATTGTCAAACATCATGTCATGTGCCCATTAGTAATGGAACACCAATGTACACTAGAGGGGAATTAGACTTGGCTCAACCCATTGGAATATTTTCACATTGTCAACATATTTGCGTAGTTTAGTGAGATTGCCTATGTCCATGGGACGAGAGATCCGAGTTCAACTAAGTGAAAAATAGAAAGAGTTATAGTTCTTTATCAACTCGATCGCTATTCTATTTAGAGACCTAGAAGAAGACAACAAAGAAGTTCCAAGTCCTTTGTAACCCTTTTATGCACTTCTCACAAAAGCCCTCCAAAATTAACAATAAATCCCTCTCACCCTCTAATATCACACAGTTTGTGATTACTCTTTCTATAAAAGTTCTCCTCATATATGATTTCTTTTTCTTTGGGTAAATGGAAAGATAATTTTATTATTAGAAGTTTGTATCATATCCCAGCCATTAAACCAATATCTAATCCGATGGTTGAGAAACAGGCCACAATTATACAAAAGGATTGATTATTTTTCCCCTAGGATTTGATGATTATTAAAGGATAGTTAACAACTACTTAGGGATTTTAGTTTAATCACGTCTTGCAACTCCTTTAAGTCACTAACCTTGACATGTTCAAGAGCAGTTGAAGTGGAATAGGTAAACAAACCTGTTGGCCCTAACCCAACTTTGGATTTGGCTGGCAAACTATCTCAGGCCCTATTAAAATTTGTTTATGGCCCAATTAAAATTTAGTGTTTCCTTGCTCACATCTAAGCAAGAATGAGGTTAAACTTAACTTCAATGCTTGCTTACTACTCTTTTGTAACATGGGGTCCTCAAGAATTGGTGGCGTTTTTAGAGATTATAATTATGAAATCTTCATGCTTGTTTGGATCAAGTTGTATGTGACTCCAAATAAATAAATAAATAAAAGGCTCTTATCGATCAAAAATTGTTAAAAGAGATAAATACAGGCTCTTCTTCTTGGGTTAAAATCCTCCAAGCAACTAGATTTCAAAGCTCTGATTGTGAAGGTGAATCAAGTGATGCATTAGTCCATATCATTCTTTCTTGTAGCAAGATCAGACTATGATATGGTGAACTCTCTAGCTGATGGTGGAATCAAGAGGAGGCACTATACAATGGTTTAGAGATCCCCATATCAAAACCTTGTATTCTTTCTGCTTTACGAGATATTGAGAGTTAAATAGATTTTGTACAGTATTCAGCCATTCCTATATTGCTTGATTTTATATACTTTTTTTGTTTGTTCTAAATCTCTTCGAAGTTTTGGTTATAAAGGTGTGTGGAAAGGATTGAATAAATAAATATAGTTTGCAATCTCGAATGTCATTTCATATGGGCAACTTGGTAAATGTGCCAATGACGATACTCTTACATGGAAATAGGGTAAAGGTGCCACTGCCGATGATGATACTCTTGTATAGAAATAGTATTAGTAGTAGTTGTGTGAAACCCTAGATTTGGAATTCATATGTAACAAAATAGAAGAAAGAAAATAGTGAAAACAACAATTATACAAAACACAAAGACTATTTATGTAGTTCGGCTTGAAGCCCATAATTAATAGATGGAGAAGTACCAAATAAACAAAAATGCAATATTTTGGTAATATTATGGTGTGTATTATGAGATAACAAGAAGAGAATTCGTAAAGAAACTGTTTGTAAGTTTCCATATCATAACATAGTAGTTATCAATATACGAATTTGGGATTTCTCAAATTTAGGATAATTTTAGATAGTTGGTTTTAAGTGATTAAGGCTTTGGTCTCCAGTACCCTTGATATTAAATATCCATCGAAGGAGCATAGAAGATTCAACAATCTGAGCTCGTAAGAGAAGGAGTTCAGGGTTTTGAGAGCAACTCTACAACAAGCTAGATTGAAGAATTTCTTTAATCCACTTGGTATTCTAGGCTTACAAAGCGCATCATCGATGGAGAGAGAAAATTCTAAATATTTTGACCTTTTTGCAGTTTTAACCTATTTTTATTTTAGTTTTTATTTGATTTTGATTAATTATTTCTCTAATCCATGCATGATAGGCTAGAAAGTGAGGGTGATAATTTTTAACCCAACTAAATAGGGTTGGTTGTCCTAGGTTGGGATTTCCATAGTGTTTTTCTTTTTCCTTTTCTTTTGGTGAAAGGGAAATAACCAAGAGAATTGTAATCTACCTCCCAATATCTATACAAAAATTCCCTCCTAATTTGTCCATGTGAAAATGGTTATCGATTTGAAACTTGTTACACAAAGAGCCAAGGTGGCAAATTGTACTGATGCGAACCCTAGTATGTTCAGTTGAGATTGTCTCCTGTCCACCAATAATCTTGTGCTTCTAGGAGACGTATATATACCCAAAAAAAAGTAGTGATTTTCACTTTTTTTCAATTTCTACTATCTTGAGCCCAAAAGATTATTTGTGGACAAGAGACGATCCTTTTGGTAGTATGTGATGTTAAAAACAAGCATGCATTTCCCGTATATCTAATAAAGGTTGCATTCTCCCTTCCAACTAGCACCATAATGTTATTATCTTTCACTCAACATATCACATTACATCCGCACCCTATGTGCATGCATGTATGTATGTATTGATTTATTGATCATATATAGTCCACAAGTAATTAATGAAACATTCTCTCACCTACATATGATCATGTCTACATGAAATAAGATGCATTCAAATCTACACATACATATGCCAACTCCCCATTGTCCTGGTGGTTGTCATAGCACCCTTTTTCGAAAGAGGGCACAGATTCGAGTCTATTTGGCAGCATTTGTTCACAGTTTTGTGTCGAGGTAGTCTGCGACAATCAACAGGTTCATGGGGCTACAAAAACTGTCCATAACATCAAATAAATGAGAAGTGTTCAACAAATGCGTTGAGAATTATGAGAGGCACAAATGCACAGATGAATGTATAGATATGTTCAAGAGATATACACAAGCTCATGCATTCTTTATAAAACACAACATGCAGTGATACATGATAAGCATGATGAACACAAAATGGTCTAGAAACCCCTACAAAAACGAGAGCAAATCCACTGCAACAAGATACAAAAAAATTGAAATTTCAACATTGGGTAGGAGTTCTGATACACATGTCACATTATAGACTTAACATGTCATTCTTTGACAACAGTTTTCATTTAGGCCTAGTCTGGTTGCCTTGAAATGTATAGCAAAGAAAGAAAAGATCACCAAAAAAAAAAAAAAAATCCCACAAGAAAAGAAAAGAAAATAATGATGAGAAATATATACATGACACAACCAACTTTTCATGGCAACCAGATAGCTTAAAAACGATTTCATGAGAAAATATTGTCATGAAAAAACCTTTTCATGGCTACCAAACTGGGCAGTGTATCTTGGGGGTGTTTGGTTCGGATTCTGGAATCCAATTATTGATTCTGATTCTAGATTCTCATAATCATATTCTGGAATCAGATTATGATAATCAGAATCCCATTTGGATAAAACTGATTCTGGAAACTGATTTCACACTACAAAATTAGAATTTAACCTTCTTCTTCTTCTTGAATAATTAGATATGGAGCACTATTTTTCTTTTTCTTCTTCTTCTTCTTGAATAGTTAGATATGAAGCTATTCAATCCAACCCAACCTTCTTATTCATCTATAAAATTAAATCCAACCTTTGATGAGCATGGACTCCCCTATCTGTGCAGCTCTCTCCATTTTTAGTGGTACGCAACTTTAAAAAAAACCAATGCTCATTCTGACTGAGTCTTTCTCCCCATACTTCTCTCTCAACTTTATGAACCTTGCTTCCATCCTCACTAAACCCAAAATTGATCCCATCATACTCCATCGGTGCCCGCAAATCCCCCATCTCCATCGACCACCCATGCCTCTATGAGTGTGACAGGTCTCTTCAAGCTTCGAAACTTGAATTTTGAAATATCACACTCCCTTAAAAACCCTTATTGTTTCCCTGACCATCAGGTACCATTTTGAGCTCCCAGCAGACAAGCGATCATCACTCAAATTTTTGCTCCTTGTAGAATTTTTTAGCCAGTAAATATCAATGTCGGGAGTATTATTGGTCTTTTTGGGGAAACTTGGGACTAGAGTATGGTTTGCATTGGACGATGGTAAAGAGAGGGAGAAGAGCAAGGATGATAGAGAAAGAAGTACAGACAAGGAGAGAGAGAAGAGCAAGGGTGAGAAATAGAGAGAAAAATGACAAAGACAGAGGAGAAAGTGACGAGAAAGCGTGAGAGTATGGGAAAGAGAGAAGAAAGCAGTAAATGGAAGAGAAGAGAGAGAGAGAGAGAGAGAGGATAGATGAGAGGAGAGAGAATGTGTACCTGAGGAAGAGATTTTATCGCAAGCAGAAAAGCTTTGCATCGCTGAGGAGGAGATGTAGATTACACGAATCGCTTTAGTTGATTTCTCTATCTGTAAGTCCAAAATCGCCAGAATCAATGTTTTATCCTATTCTGATTCTGAAATCGTCAAAATCACTTCTACAATCCGAACCAAATGCCTCAATGCTAGTCTAGAATCGATTTTGGCCAGAATCGGCTCCCAGAATCCTAACCAAATGATGCCTTAAGCTTGTTGCAGGATTTGTTTTCTACAAAAAACTGTCATGTATCCTTCTCTTGGGCTGGTTATTTACTACTTCGGGTTGCTCGCACCTTGGACGGCTCTAAAAATTACTCAACCTAGCATAAATTGATGCCGTGGAATTTTGACATTGTCATCAGATAAGAAAGAGAGATATGATATCAAATATTCAAGGATTTTAATCAATAAAAAATAAAGCAAATAACTTTTCTTTTGTGGGTGCAATAACTTTATTATATATTCTTCTTTAAATTGGAGTAATCAAGATCCACTGGTAAGTAAAAATACACAACGCGACACATATACAAAAGACTTCAAACATGAGTGCTAAATGTTTGTGTACATGTCGCACTCTAAACACTTGTTGCACTTTAATATAGTTTACTTAGCATAGAGGATCTTTAGTCGGTTCGAGAGGGAACTATTTTGACTTCTTTTCTGGGCCATGTTTAATCAAAATAACACAAGTCTTTTTTCTTGGAGAGTGAACCCTAGTGACTTTTTGAAGATTGATCGTTAGGAAAATGCTAGAGCGTTTAGATATTTGAGATTAGATGGTTTGGATCTGCCATTTCATCTTTAATGTATCAGGGAAGTGAGAATTTCATTTAATAATTTCCTTGGGTAACCAAAAACGCCACGTGTCACACACTAAAGATAGACAAATTCGATGGGGCCCACTAAATTATCTTCTTCTCAATTTTGCAATACTACTTTTTTATTTTTCATTTTTTTCAACTATGGGTGTTAAACCATGGAGTTACCTTTTTTCCTTTTCTTTTTTTCTTTTTGAATATTAAGGTGCTTTCAAGTTTCAACCATACAATGCACATGGTCTACTAAGTCATAAATCTGAAGGTCCATTCATACACATCATCGAATCAGTTGTGATTGCTTTATAGTTATTTGAAAGAAAAAAAAGGGTTCATCTTTAGTTTCTTCTCAGTTTCGTACATGGCAACTTTGGTAACTTTTTTATTTTCTGTTTTTTTTTTTTTAACTACGGCTATCAAAATATGGAGTTACCTTTTCTTTTTTGTCTTTTTGAAATTCATGGTCCCTTCAAACATACAAAACACATGATCTACTAAGTCAATAATCTAAACTATAAAGGTCCATTCAGCTAAATCGTTAAATCATTTGCATTGCTTTACAATAGATTGAAACATAGTATTCTTACTTTTTTTCTAAACTTCACATAGTAATAGTTTTAATTTCCCATTTTTTCAATTATGGGTGTTAAATTAATTAGGAATAGCTCTCTTTTTTCTTTTCCTTTTTGAAATTTATGGTGCTTTCAACTATTCTGCATGTCATTTCACTTTATCTAAAGGAAAAAAAAATCACCTGGCCTAGCTAGCTGGTACTCCTTATGTTCAGTCAAATTTGTTACAAAATATAAGTAAAAAATAAAATGAAAAACAAAATGTATCAATCTTCAAAAAGCACACCCTCTTGAATTTCATCTTCAAAAAGTCACTAGGTAGTCACTTTCCAAACTCAGGATCCTCTACAGCCATTGAAGTATTCTTAACGCACCGTGCACCAGTCTACAATGCGATACATAGACTAAAAAAGGTGAAAATCACTTGTCAAATTTTGATTTTTGATCTATGAGCCACACCCTAAATGCACGCAATGTGACAATGGTACCTTAATTGCAATAGAGGATCCTTTTTCCACTCTCCAACAAAAAAGATTTGTGTCATTTTGATTACACGAGCCGAGCTTGCCCAGCTCAGTTTGGGCTCATCACATGAAGACAATGCTTAGGCTTGGCTTAGGCTCGTAATGGTAGGTTAGGCTTGTCAAAAGTCATTATTTTGAAAGAAAAAAAAGGCTCAATATCCAAAAGGCCCATTAAATCACTTTGTCTTGTTTGAACATTATCATTCTCACGAGATATATATATAACCAAACCGAGCTTTTAACAATCTTAGCTTAGTGAAAGCTCGGCTCAAGCTATGTCACATAGGAAACAAGCTTAAATCAAGGTTTAGGTTTGGCTCATGATGAGCTAGGTCGACCTAGCTTGGCTCGTTGACAGCCCTAAACTGTCATGCCCGCTTCCCCTCCGCCCAATAAATAAATAAACAAATAACCAACAAAGAATAATAGTATCCTAAAAGGAAAACATGGTAAAAAAACTAAGGCTATCGATTATTTGTCTAATATAAGCATCCATATTCAATTCATATTTAATTCGCTTAATGCAAATATGGATGCATCTATATTTGATTCATTTAAATATTTGTTTTGTTTAACAAATATTTATTTATAAATGAACTGAATGTGGATATTTATACATCCACTTCGGCTAAATATTTGTATTCATTTAAATTTATATACAGTACCAAACTCTTAGCTGAAACCTTTCATATAGTTGGCTCCCTTTCTATGGCTGAACTCCATCAATCATCTTTCATCTGTATAATTACTAATTTTTTATTATTTTCATAATCTTTATGATAATTGTCATCATCTTCACCTCCATTCTTGAATTAGCAACACAAAAATCTCTAACATTTTCTTCTTCTTTGTTCTTCTTCAGGATGTATTTGTCTATGTTCTTCTTATTGTTGTTATTAATAGTGTCATTCCTCTTCACTTCTTTCCCTCACCCCATGTTTTCAACCCTAAAATATGTGTTATCACTCAAAACTTTAATTTTTTGTCAAAAAGTATAATTTGATATATTCGGATTCGCATCCAATATTTGTTTAAACAAACAAATTCAAATACAAACCTTATTTTTTAATATTTGCAAACATCTGAATATATATCTAACATTCAACTAAATAAACAAATACAAACACGGATGCATCAATATCTAATTTGAATTCACTCTATTTATAACCCTACAAAACTAGGCCTCTTTATAATTTCCTTTTTTATTTTTTTTTCTCAAGTTTCTTTATCAATTCTCTTTGTTTTTCGGGCTTTTAAGTTTTTGAGCTTGGATTTGGTAGGACAACTTGGAGAGTGGCTAACGTTGGAATGACATTAGGGCTGACACATCAGCACCAAAAAAGTGATATACATTTTTTTGAGAGATTTTCACTTTTTGGCACTGATGTGTCAGCCTTGATATCATTCCAACTTTAGCCATTCTCTAAGTTATTGTATGTAGTCCTCAGGGAAGTTTTCTATTTCTTGATTTTTCTTTTCTTTATCTCTTTTTTGGTTGTTGGTGAAAACTTTTTTCTAGAAATGGACGCGAATCTCATTACGGATAAAGGGACGTCCCCAGTGGATAAAACCCAACTCAGCAGATGCTCAATGACAACAACAGCTGAAACCCGTAAAGATTTTGCAATTACAAAAATACCCTCATTCCAACTCCCTTAACTAGCCTTTCTTACGTGAGGACATTTCTGTAATTTCAAAATGTAGATCCGTACGTCCGTCATATCGTAACCGTGCAAAACTTATTATTCCGTCTATAGTGACAGAGAGACACAAGAGTCGTAATCAAAGTAATGATCAAAAGGCAAGTAACTGGCGAATCCACCGAAAAATCCCACTAAAAATTAGGTGAGAACGAATCTTGTGAGAACTGTGAAAACAGCATCAGGGTAAGGACACATCGGCGCCGAAAAGTGATAAGTGCCCCCCAAAAAATGCAAATCACTTTTCGGTACTGATGCGTCAGCCCCTCTGGTGCCTTTTTCACGGTTATCAGGAGATTCGTTCTCACATAATCCAAGCCAACATTCTCTCTTTACGCGGGAACAATACAGGCCACCACCTTCATCGCCCTCTATAAATAGGTCTCCAAGGGAGCTCCATTTCATCACACAGCAAAGTCTCAGTGTTTTGTCAAGCTTCTTATCTAGAGCCCTCCTCTCATTTTTCTTCAATATTTTCATCCAAGTTTGAGAGCTGCATTTGTTGCAGTACTTTCTTGTGGATTGAAAGAAAGAGAAGGGCTTCTTCAGATTTTTGTAATGGAGAGATTGATGAGGTTGGCTTCACAGGGGCCGGTGGTGATCTTCAGCAAGAGCTCTTGTTGCATGTGTCATTCCATCAAGACCCTCTTCTGTGACTATGGTGCCAACCCTGCAGTTCACGAGCTGGATCAGGACCCAAGAGGAAAGGAAATAGAGAGAGCACTCCTGAGGCTGGGGTGTAACACAGCCGTACCAGCTGTGTTCATTGGTGGTGAGTTCGTGGGTGGAGCTGATAAGGTCATTACCCTTCAAATCAATGGCTCTTTGAAGCCACTGCTCAAACGAGTTGGAGCTATATGGGTTTAATGAACTATATCCTGGTATTACACTAATAATACTATCTTAAGAAAATAAGCTCACACATGTGGTTAGGTTACGTACGTGTTCTTTTCTTCTTCTTTTTTTGGGTTTTTGCTGGTGTGATGTAGCAAACAGGTGTCAGGCATATAAATAGTCTCTATAGAGCCTCTGTAGCTAAGTTTTAAATTATAATAACTTTTCATAAGTTTCTGCATGCATATACCCTTCTTTAATGCTTTTTTTTTTTTTTTTTGGTACAAGCGATTGAAAAAACCGTTATTATAGACTTATGGTGACGGAATTTCAGCGGTGGGCTTTTGAAACCGCTAGTATTAGATCCGGTTGCATATAACAGTGGTTTTTGTAAGATTTAGCAGCGGTTTCGGTCGCTGTTAAAATTCGTTCTTTTTGTAGTGTATCAGTATTACAAAGGTATATTAAATAATTAAAAAGAAAGAAAGAATTGATCATCATAATCCAACAAAGAATTGTTATTTTCGTGATAATGAAGATTAAACTGAAAGTTAATAGAAAATAAAGTAATAAAATATGGGATCTAGACATTGAAGTAGAGATCTAACAATATTACCGTGGAGGAACATCAAGATTAATTCAAGACACAATTCAGGATTTAGATCAACTTGATCAATTTACATTCCCTAGTGGAAGAATCGAACACAAGTCCACAGTGCCACTGTACCAGCTTGTACGTAAATAATCAAAATGGTTAAAAAATTTCCCAAGTGCTAATGCTTCACATGCATGTGAATATGATCTTATGAGGGATTGGTATTCTTATATATATATCACACATCCTAGCTTTTTTGGACTAGTTTTTTCTCTTTTCTTTTTGCCTCGGTTGCTGTATATTCTCTTCCCATCCCACTCCCACTCCCACTCCCACCCCCCAAAAAAAGTGTGCCCATAGATTATAAAACAAACAGTGACTAGCACAGAACATTCTCTAAAAGGACATTAAAGCAAATATAGATTGCATATTACCTCCACGTTCAATGTTTTTTTGTATGGTACGGCCACATGACACAAAGCGGGACCAGCCTGACCCCCTCCATGGATTCGACCCTGGTCTTCTCTAGGAAAGATAGATGCCACACCCGGGCGTTGGCACCTCCTCAGTCAATGTGGGTGGTCCTTACTATGATGCTCACGGTATAATGAGGCCATGTGACCTGGGTCTGATCATTTGGCTCAATCCAAGTGCAAGCCGATGGTCTGGTTAATTAATGGGTTAATGATGCACTAGAGTTTGCAGACGGATTGGGGAACTTGACAGGAAGAATACATCTACATCTATCTTTAGAAAGTGTAACCTGTCTTAGTCTTAGACTCTTAGTAAGGTCTGCCATCTTTTCCTTCCTTTTCTTGTCCTGTTGCTGTGAGGAACCATTTTTGCTTAGCTATTCTTCTCGTTAGAAAGCTTTAATATGTTATATTCTTGTGTCTATATTCCTTACTTTTTACGTGGACCTGAAAAAGCAAAGAAAATAAAATAAAAAGAATAGGAGAGATAAGAAACATCACATCTTTGTATTACGTGATTCCTTATCAATACTCATAGATAAGAAAAAGAGAAAGAAAGAAGGGAAAAAATGTTCTTTCACGGGAAAATATCATTGACAGCCCTAATATATAGGTCTTGACTCATTGGCCATTGCTGCCTTAAACTTTGGAAATAACTTGTAACAGCCTCATCTATGTTTCTGATGAAAGGACACAAAAGTCAAATCATATAAAAAAAAAATTAACCAAGAACGTATAAAAAAAAAAATAGTTTAATGAACACTATAATGGTGCTTGGCCTGACCCTTACATTGGTTGAATAATGTTGAAAAATAGCATTCATTGTTAATCTTTATTTTCATTAGTCAACGAGCCGAGCTTTGCCCTGCTCGGCTCGGGCTCATCACATGAAGGTTAGGCTCAGGCTCACGATGCGCCTGAGTTGCTGAACTCAGGTTCAGCTCGGGCTTGTAAAGCTAAGCTCAAGCTTGGCTCAGCTCATCAGAAAAAATATATATTTTATTTGAAATGGCTCAACATTCTAATGGTCCATTAGCCTAATTTGTTTTATTTGAACATTACTATTGTTATCATAGATAAATTTATTATAAAATTATTAACTAAACCAAACTCTTATCGAGCCGAGTTTTTAGCGAGCTGAGCTTTGTGAAGCTCACCTTAGGTTCATTTAATAAACAAGCTTAAACCAAGGCTCAGCTCTAAACTAGCTGAGCTGAGCTAGCTCAGCTCTTTGACAGCCCTATGACTAATGGTCATCCCATTAATTTTGCAAAGCAATACCATTTCAATATTACTTAAATAATAGATAATTATTTATATTGCATCAAATGTTTACATATAAATTTTTTAATAATAGATCATTATAGAAAGTTGAGAAAATTGGTCACCACAATAACAATAGTTATAAATCTTATGACGGGAAATAATGGGTTCACCAATGTTATGATCATTATAATCATTTTTTTAACCTGAAGGTAGCCGATAATTGAATTAGTTCCTTTTCTTTTATGATAGGAAAAAATAAAGAAGAAAACTAATAAAGTCTTAGGGAAATAGATATTTGTGTAAACTCCACGACCAGACCAAAATTATTTGACAATGAGCATCATTTGGAAGTTGCGTTCTATCAATCAAAAGTATATTAGAATCCATGTACAAAGCCATGCCCTTGGAATGAAGACTATGGACAAAATACTATGTATTAACAGTCAAAAGACCATCTATTCTTTATAGAGTAGAATGTTAGGAAGCCAAAAAAAACACAATATATACATAAAATGAGTGTAACTGAGATGAAGAGATCAATTGGATGAATAAGTAACAATACTAGAAAATAGAGAATTAAAAACATGAATCCACTTAGGAGGAGCTTAGGAGTAACACTAATAAGAGATCAAATGTGAGAAAATTGATTATTGTGTCATGTACAATGAAGGTCAATAACTACACCAGTGAGAAGTAAGATGGTTCGAGATGAAGGTATTAAAAGGACAACATGAAGACCAAAATTGACTTGGATTGAAGTAACAAGGAAAAATATGAGTACTTGTGATTTAATGGTTTAGTCTTGATGTATAGTTTTTTCACCAATGCAGTTGTGAGTTCTCTTGTCATAAATTTCGTCATTTCTAAATTGTTCAATGTACTAAGAGCCAATATGCTAGTAGCGATGCCTTTGATGCTGCTATAGAAGAAATCCTCATTTTACTTCCAATCACTTGTATGACTTTGTTATTTACATACCCATGGTTTCCAAATCAAGACGAAATATCTGCTTATAGGATGTTTGAATCCACAACAAAATTCTATGTGAAATGCCCCTTGACATTGATGTGTATCCGTATTCATTGTATTACAAACAACTTAAACCAGTGATGAACATGAAAATTTTATCTGAGAATATAAGATCCACCAGAGCATCCATCAGAAGGCAGATCCATTAATTTCATTAGTTCACTGTATCTAAAGATCCATTCCATTGAAAACCAGTATAGTTGCTTCAACATGTAAAATGAAAAACCAGAAGGTTCGCAAGGAAATGGTTTTTCTTTTTGTTTAGGTTCATTGATGTTTGAGAATTGCTCAAGTACCATGGGTTGGATGCTCAACTTAGTAATGGTGCTCCTACGTTTCCAGCTGATTCAGTTTCTAGAAAATCCAGAATCTGCATCGAAGCGCCTTTAAGAAATCTATTTTAAAGTCATTTTCGACCCAAATCCTATCTATGGAAATATCTTACTCCGTTGGCAGTTTCACTAGTTAAAGAATCTTGAATATGACAATTTTTTCCTTGGGAAAGAAAGCTAGCTTGTTTTCAACATAGTTTGTCCTATGGAGTATCTTTAAAATCAACCATGTGGAAATTGTTAGTTCTTTATGTGTCCAATCACAGTAGTAGATTACAATGAACAAGTTTTGAAGCATTATTTTAGGGGATGGAAGAGTTTATTGTCCACTTTCAGGTCCTCTTTAGGTGGTAAGAGATCCTTCCAATAAATTTTGTAGGGTGGAAGGTGAAGGACTAGGCCCTTGGAACTGGCCCATATTGTTAATGATACCGAAATGTCTCATAACACCTCACATCATGACATTCAAGTGTCCCGTGATACTACTACTGATGTGGCAAAACAAATCAATTTGGCAAGGTTCTAGAACCTTTCTCAGTCAGCGGTTTTAAGGTAACTTCTGAGACACATCTAAACCAACTCCATGTGAATTATATTTCGAGCCATATGTCATTGGAAAGATTATGGATTTAGTTTTCAATTCATCAAACGGTGTGTAAATTGGAGTTCTTTAAAGAAAGTTATGTCTATTTTTCTAAAATGTGTTTGTGTTTACTGTGATCAATCTAAAGCTATGAATTTTGATATTTCTTGTGATTTTTCTCATTCCAAAGTTTGTCTTTATATTCTAGAAAGTTGTATCTTGAGCTTATGGTTAACTATTAGCGTCTTAGTTATTTGAGTCATGAAATTCTATTTTTGTTATCTTAAAAATATAAAAAGATTTTACTTTGAGGGTTGTTTCAAATCTAAGTTCTATTAAGGCCTAGTTGTGTATGGTTGTACAGAGAATTTTGACATATTGAATACAATCATCCTTTGGTTTTTGAAAAAATGATTTCTTTTGTAACTTTCATCCATTCGGTGGATTCTGTTTGGTGACGAGTTTTCTTTGTATCTCTTGTTGATTTCCTTATAATGGTGATATATGTATCTCTTTGGTAGTTTCCTTGAGTGATGAGCATATCTATCTTGTTCTGTATCCCTTGGGTGGATTCATGTAGGTGGTGAGTTTATCTATCACTTGTGCATGTCTTCTTGTTTTATCCAATATCAATTAATCATATTGACAATTTGGTTAAAGGGTAGGACTATCATCTTCTCACTTATGCTAAGAAACACAAATCAAATTGTTGATTTCATACCCTAAAATCGTGTTATATAACCTTTTTATATGAAAGGAACTTATTTT
This sequence comes from Platanus orientalis, assembly GCA_025762735.1. Lineage (NCBI taxonomy): Eukaryota > Viridiplantae > Streptophyta > Magnoliopsida > Proteales > Platanaceae > Platanus > Platanus orientalis. The sequence goes on along the minus strand of JAOXJP010152166.1, from coordinate 5,655 downwards.
CCTTATGCCTCTTTATGCAAAACATCATCACTAGTCCTAAGAAACAAATACTACATGCTTATGAAGTTAGTTAAATTCACAGTTGTTACTACTTTAGTTTCCACAAGTTGATGAAAACATACAATATTCCCTTCTTTGAATCCATATTCTCCACGAATTCTCTTGCATCCTTAATTGTCTTTTCTTATTTTTATTTTTATTTTTATTTTTTGTCAAAATTGTCTTTTCTTGTGTACCCATTTAAATCTCCTAAAAATATTTTCTCTTTTTAGGAAATCCATGAATTAACTCATCCATGTTTTTCTTTTCTTTTTTTTTGATGGTTTCATGTATCCGACACGAGGTATAAATGCTCTAGTTATGTTAATTATTTAATTTTTAAAATTAAGTTTAATTGATATTATTCTACCAAATAATCTTTTAATATCTACAATTCCGTTCTATATCTTTATCTATTACTATTCTTATCCCATTTTTATCAATGTCTCCTAATCATGACAGACGAGGCAAAAAAAACCCAAAATCATTACAGATTGATATTTTGAGGTTATGGATTCGTGACCAACATGATTTTAGACTACCAACACACCCAGAAATGTAATGGAATAACCCATTACATACACAATTCATCTACAATGTACAGGTCATCTAAGAGCACAAACCCTATCCAAAGTTAATTAGGATACTAAGTCTGCAATAAATCTCTTCTATCTCAGTAAACTCTATCCAAAGTTAATAAGAATCAGAGAAGACAAGAGCTACAATGATTCTCCTACATGAAAAATGACTCAACATCAACCATTGATCAAACATCAAGGATAAATAATCACCATAAATTTATGAAAAATATACCACACTTTTGAAAGAATACAATTGGACTTCAAGAAGAACTAGAGAATTCTTGCACAACTGGCCAACTAATTTCCTACAAGGATTCTACAACAACCAAGGTTATATATATTTTACCATTTTCATACATTGGGTAATCTTTGCACAAGCTCTCAACTCTTTAACTCTCTCAAGGTCTTAATAGCATACAAGCTCCAAGATCCTTCAAGAAGCAGTATGTCCAGGCACCTCTACCTTCAAGGTGAAAATCAGCAAGAAAGTTCCAACGGCATCAACAAGGTATTTAACCTAGGGTTTTGTAAATCTATTTTGAGTTTGTAACTTAAAAGAGGATTAAGAAAATATGTGCTACACCATGTTTTCAACCGCACATTAATGAAAGCAAATTTTTCTTTATAATTTCTTTTGTTCTTTGCTGTTTTAATGCTTGGCTTGTGAGTTAACAAGTAGTTTTAATCAGAGATAGATCATCTCTATTATTGGAAATGATTGTAATTAATAGTACTATAGTTTGGGATTGGAGAGATCGTTCCCCACACAAATAATAATCTGTTTGATGCAAATCAAGTGGGTAACTTGAACACAAGTATGCACACAACAAATTTGGTGATGCAAATTCCTGGTACACCTCCGGTGGGACATCTCTTTCCTCTCATTTCAACTCTTGTTTTGATTGTAAATTACTGAGTTTTCTTGTTTTCAGGAATCCCACCAGTAAGAAGAATTTGATGGATGCACAACCCTATTCATTGCGGATTTCCATTACCATCCCTAACACCATGGGACCAAGGACTTGGGCGGAGGTGGCTGAACCTAAGCACACAGTCCACACTGTGGTTGCCAAAGCATTGTCAGTGCCTTCTATGGTATGTACAATTGCTGCCAATGGGTTCAACCCTTGTACAAGCAAGAAACCCACTTCCATCCTAAGGATTCCGCCAAATCCTAGGGGAGATGCTGCCCAATTTTCAACTCAAAAAGTGCAGCAAAAAGACGCCAACTTATTAGGCAATCACTGAACGGGTTAATGCCAAGAAAGGAAGGGCACCAAAATCTGCTCCTAAGACAAAGAAACCTCATTAGGCAACTGAACGGGTTCAATCCCGAATGACACCCTCTGCATTTGCGACCAAGATTCTAAAGCCATAAAAAATGGTTGCCAAGCAAGTGCAGCAGCTTGTAGGACCTTCAAATACTAAAAAACCCAAGAGGCCTAACAAAAATAACTAAAAATAAAAACAAGAAGGCCCAGACTAATGAACAAGTCCAAAGAAGGCAATACCAAACTACTGCTGAAAAGCAGTTTGCAAAGGAGAAAGAAGTGGAAAAATATACCACTAAGACTCCGAGGGCACCTGCAAAACATCATCAAACCAAGGCAGAAGTGGAGTTTGACAATTCCATGTTGATTGCAAGGTTTGAACCCAATCAACCTGAGCCACAATCGGTTGAAGAAGATGATCTTTGGGGAGATGAACTAATGCTTTTAGAAGAATCAATTGATCTAGAAGACTTGGACACAACAAACACTGATGGGGAGAAATTATCCTCAGAAAAAAGATTCAGTGACAATTGTTGTCTTGGCCATGAGTAGGGCTTCGGTTGTGCATAAGAAGTTAGTCATGAATAGCTCTTCAGTTGTGAATGATACTTCATTCACAAATATTGCTCCTGCACATGGCAATACTACAGAGAATGCTACTCTCACTTCAGAAAGGGCCATATCAAAGTCAGAGAATAGGAAGAAGAGAAATGTTGACCAAAAAAGAAGGGCAAAGTTTAGGAAAGCCACATAGGTTCAACTACAAGCTGGGGGCAATAGCAAAAAGACTAAAGCTCTCATGGATATATCCAAAGGTGGGATCCTTCCCTACCTTCTCATTCTAAGGGACAGATATCCTACACCCCTTATTAGGGGAGGGAGGATCTTTACTCCAAATGAACCAACCCTCATTGCAGTGATGACCATAGGAGTCAAGTCTACAACAAAGGCCAACAGATCCTCAAGCTCCACAACCATCTAGCAACCATCCTCTCTCCATTAATGAAACTGGTATGAGGAGCAGGAAGCAAGCTGAAGAGATCGCCAAAACATCAACAGAGAGGATTATTCGGTCAGCAGATTTGCCAGTTTTTGGAGGACCAACTTCCCGCATGCAACAATAGTAAAAGAGGAACATTAACTCCAATCCTCTTTGAAGAAGAGGAAATTCCCACCTTGTCATGGCATCCAACAACAGACCAATGATGCGGTGAGTATGAATGCAACATCTACTGCCCAAGGTATTGAGGGAACATCAGGGGACCCATATACAGTAAATCCACCATAGCATGATTCACAAGAAAGAGAACCCCACACTCCAGAGGACCTCAGGCAATATCCAGATTCCGACCATGATGAAAGGGAAGATCAAAGGGTCCTCATTCGAGAAATGCAACACCATATTAACAACAGAGAAGATCAGATCACGGAGCTAACCAATCAAGTTAGCTTCCTAATGAATCACATCATGTCAACCAATCCTCTCCCGGGTCAGCAACCAAAGCAACATGAAACAAGTGTGTCATGGCCAAGCAATAACCCTCTGCAATCCAAGAACAAAAACTTACGTCAGATAAGTCGAATATTCCAAAGCAGTTATCATTTGGGTATGTGATAATTTTTCTAAAAGATAAAAATAAATGAACAAGTAAAGTGCAATTTAAATCACATAAAACTATATATGACAGTAAGAGTGAAAATTGTAAAGTTCAAAAGAGGGGTCAAACAAAGAGGCCGAAGTTAACAGAAGAAAATCACAACATGACGATTTTTTTTTCCTTTCCTTTTTGTTTTCCTCAGGCCACATCCTGATGGTTACAAGAATGTTTATCCCACTTATCAACTTGATTTACTCTACATGTCACATGTATCGTTTCCAACTCTCTGAAGTTGCATAAATTCAAGCTTCCCGGTGGTATTTCTTTTTTCCTGTACTCTCTGAAGCAGTTTTTGCTAATCAATGTCTTGACTTGTCTGGCATGGCAATTCCTGCTGGAATTATTACCATGGTGCTCTTAACAAAAAATATCTTCCACAGCTCTCGATCTCATAGAAGTTCACCCTCTTCCGGTTCTGCTTCAGTATCATCGACTTCGTTTTCTTCATCTTCTTCAGGTGCATCAGGATCCACTCCCTTAAAAAATAAAATAAAATAAAATAAAAATCCACTTTAGTTCCTGTGTACATGCATTTTTTTAGTCTGTGAAGGAATTTATTAGAGATGGTGGGGTTGAAATAACCCACAAAGAACATAGCAATGGACGAACCTTCATCTGTTTCTCCAAGCGCTCTAAACCTTTTTTTGCGGCTTCATTTTGTGGGTTTATCCTGGAATGAAAAATAAATATATGATTGTGGGTGGTCAAAATGAGGGCACTATGGCATGTCATAAATATTCAGACAGAACATCTCAATAGTAATGCAAAAGTGGATTACAAAATTCATAATCAAACAGAAAACCAGCAAGAGTCTTGATTAAGGCAAGGCAACCTCAGCGCAGCCTGATAATGTGACAAGGCTTCTTGCAGCATATTTGTAGCTGCAAATACTTGTGCCAACTTGATATGGAGGGAATCATCCGCCCAGTCTTTGAGATATCTTTCCAGAAGTGATACAGCATCTCCATTTCGACCCTCGACAACATGGAGCTCAGCCAAGGCCAATGCGGCTCCAAGGTAACCAGGTTCCAGACGAAGGGCCGACTCATAAAACTTTTTTGCCTATTTAAGGAAAAATGTACCAATTTAAACCGAGGAAACCAAATGATTTAAATAAGAATTCAAAGATCTCTCACATATAGTGAAAAAGAAGCAGGTCAGTTCATAAAACTAACATTTATTAGTATTTCTTAGAGGCTACTCTTGTATATTAATATAATTAACAAATCTAACATTGCTGTTAGCATATGTGATTTGTTAATGTGGTGCTAGTCGTTCATCAACACATTAACATAGGAAAAGTATAAGCCATTCCAATAAGGTTATTATGGTCGTTATTCAATCCTTTAAAACCTTGATTTGATTTTATGAGTTCATTCTTTAAAATAAGCAAGGAAAAGTGGTTTACAGTCTTTCTGATTAATTTACTCTTGAAGTAAGACGCATAAATCCTTTGATACTTAAAAGATGAGGTCCGTTATAACAGTAATTAAAGAGGGAAAAAAAATGTTAATGCAATTCACAAATACCGATCAGGAGTCGTGATTATGCTAGCATTAACCCATATCAACATGAAAAAGAAGAAACCAAATAGAAAAAAAGAAAAAGATAAGCCCAAGTTTGATTAGGTAAGCAAGTAAATGACCTAAGGTTTTTCCAAAACTGAAAATTTACAAATTAGAAGCACCAATTGGTCCTATGTAGGAGCTTAATTGCACCAAAGCAGGAGCAAGAATGGGTTTTGCCTTCCAGTAATTGAGTGGGGAAGCAACAATTCAAAGGAAATATATCTGAAACTGCCCTATATAAAATAATATTGTCAGTGCGTATTTCATATTTGATATAGTATTCAAAAACAATTCAGGCAAAGAAAAATATAAGACCTGAACTTGAAACTGCCAAGAAACTAGCACCATAAAATTGAATGGGATTTTTTTTTTTTTTTTTGAAAGGTAAGGATTGAATTTATTAATAAAAACAACAAAAAGTAATACAGGTGAGATATCACTGCGGAGGTGATATCATCATAAAACAAAACCAAAAGGCATCCAAGATGTATTACAATATCTCATACCATATGGCTTCCCATTCCCCATCTTCAAAACA
>JAOXJP010152155.1:0-13085 GCA_025762735.1 Platanus orientalis | reverse complement strand
CACACACACACACACACATATATATATATATATATATATATATATATATATATTAGGGTTTTCCTTTTGGAGCCGTCAAATACTCCAACACTTAAAGGAGTCTTAACTCCTAATATGTCCCCATCGTTGGATCCTCCCAAGATCCAACGGCTGGTATAAAGCCAAAACCCAACAACTACAAAGCCAAACTACCAACAAATGCGATTCAATGAGTGGCCGTTAACATGAGGGCCTGTTCTTAGCTGTTGGGTTGGCAACTAGATGGAAATGAAATCAACCCATTTTTTTTCTTTTATTATTATCATTTCAAATATGAGTTTATCATCATGGATTATAAGACATGGATGCTTGTGATTTACTGACAAATATGCTTGTGATTTACTGACAAATATGCTGCTAGATAGAATGGAATGACAACAAAATTTGTGTAGTTGACCCCAAATATTATTTTTAGGGCTATTAAGTATCTGAATAAACATCCATATCTGATTCATATTCGGTCCATTTAAAGCGAATCCAAATCAATCTATGTCCAATCTAGAAAATATTTGTATCCTTTCAATTGTATATGTATACTATATACATAGATTATAGTAGCTTTGCCTTTCATGATATAATTTTGTTAGGTTATAGTTTTTTTATGGGATTTTACTTTATGGATTCATATATTTATTAAGTGAATATCTAGTAAAGTACGTAATTTTTTTATATACTCATCATGTAACTGGATATTCAAATCCGATCCAATATCCAGTTTCTTTAAACATATTTGGATATAGACATGCTTATATCCTGTCTGTACCAATCCATTTGCAGCCCTAGTTGTTTTTATTGAAATCTCAAGACATGTACTCCATTATCTTGTACTCCATTTAAATGATGAACTTGTGCATTCAAAGCCATAGGAAACAATATGGAATGATTTTACTCTTGTGTGGTTGCCAAACATGTTGTCAAATTCAATGCATAAATTTTGGGTCCACTATTATATTGCTATGCTATTTTTCTATTATTTTTGAAAAATAATATAAAATTATACCTAGTAATTAGAAATATAAAATAACACACCTAATGGTTGTTTTACAAAGAGACTTAATGATTATAGACAATAATTGTCATGCAATCATTTATTGAAGACTTAGGTTTTTGTAGACTATAACTTGTTCATGGTATAACCAGTTGTTTGATGTAGATGTGAATAAGATTGAGGAAGTTAGGGTTTTATGTGTGTGTGGAAGAAGAAGAAGAAGAAGAAGAAGAAGAAGAGGAGGTTATAAGGGAGACATTGTCAGAATATCTCTCACTACTGCATTTTAGTATTTCTACTCATGAACAGTTGGTATACTGTATGAAAATCTAACATAAAAAATGATTGAAATTTCCTCATGTACAAGTATACCCACATACACTCTTATATACATCATATGTATCCTACACTTTCCCTCATGCTAAGAAGAAAATAGCCCATATACCCAGCTTGTTAGCAATACAAGAAAACCAGTTATTATTCAATCCTTTGGTGAGACTATCAACAAGTAGGGCTATCAATGAGCCAAGCTAGCTTGGCTCAGCTTGGAGCTAGGCTCGTTAAGAGCCGAACCTTGTTTTAAGCTTAGTGAACTGAGCTTGAGCTTTGATTTACACTCGTTGATTAAGTGAGCCTGTGGAGCTTCACTAAGCTCAGCTCTCTAAAAGCTTGGCTCGTTAAGAGTTTGGTTTGGTTAATAATTTTATAATAATATTATATATAGTGACAATAGTAATGTTCAAATAAGACAAATTAGGCTAATTGGCCATTACGATGTTGGGTTTTTATATTTTTCTTGACGAGCTGAGCCTACCTTCACAAGCCCAAGCTGAGCTTGAACTTGGCCTTCATGTGATGCCTGAGCTGAGCTAGGCAAAGCTCAACTCAGCTTGGCTCATGGACACCCTTATTAGCAAGTTGATTTTTTGGCTTGACAAGTGTAGATAAATGATCCTTTATGAAAATGTCAATCTATTTCAATATGTTTATTGTGGTGAATAGGGTTGTGAGAATTTGATTGCTACCTTATTGTCACATCAAAATTCATTGATCCTTTACAAGAAAACCCAATTTAATTATTAGAATTTTTCTGTGATGGAAGTTCACAAACACCATGAGCCATGAATGAAATTTAGCCTCGACAATAGATATTTCCACAGTTGATTGCTTCTTACTTCCTTGTGCAAACAAATTTTCACCCATAAAGGTACAATAGCTAAAAAATGAACACCTGTTTGAAATGGATATGACCTAGTCGGCATCAGTATAGGCTTTCTCTTGAAGATGATCTCTCTGGGTATATAAGAGACCAATCCCAAGACAACTCTTCAAGTACCAAACAATCCTATAATAGCTTCTAGAGAAGTCCTTGTGGGTGCATGCATGAACTAGATAATGACATTTGTTATATATGCTATATCTGGTTTGGTCAAGGAGAGATATATAAGTTGGTCCACCCATCTCTGATACCTCCTAATGTCAATGAGACAATCACTCTCATCTTCCTAGATCATGTGATTTGGATTGATGGGGGTCTTACAAGGTCTATAACTTGTTATACTAGATCCTGAAGAAAATCAAGACTATATTTTCTTTGAGAGATAAATATCTCATTCATGGACCTGACTACTAAAAGTAACTAAATTGACCTAAATCATTGATCTCAAACTCTTGTGTTAGTCAACTTTAAGTCTTCTAACTTCTATATCATCATTCCCAGTGACTACAATATCATCTACTTAGACTATCAATGCTATCAACTTGTTATTTTGATGCTTTATAAAGAGTGATTAGACTGACACTATTTGTGTCATGTCCAAAACCCTAGACCATTTGACTCTAGTTTTCTAAAGTGAACAACACAATTAGTGTCAACCACCTATTAAGCGCAATTCATTTATTCTCTCTTTAATTCACTCATTTATATTATTTTGCAGCGGAATAACAATCACATCTCTATTAATAGTTTTTTTTCCATCCATAGTTTGACTTTAAACTTGAATAAAATTATTCCATTCAATATAACATATAAAACCCATGATTAATTTTTTTCCACTAATAACAATCTATTAGTAATAATCATTCTTAAAACATTACAATTCATAAGTCCTTTTTTAAATAAAAACAGTAAAATGATTAAATGTTAAGAAGTAGTTAATGTAAATCAAACCCAAACAAAATCTCTAAACTAATCAGCCCAATCTAATCAAAATCTCCCTTATATGTTTCTCACCATGCTATCTAATTTCCTTCCTCATTATCTAAAAAATTGTTGTTAAATTTGAGTAAGTTTGACAAACTTAGAAAATAAACTAACAAACTATACAATAGAAAAGATGGGACAAGTCAAGCATGAATATTTTCTTAAGGGAAATTAATAGAACAATAAAGAAAACTAAGCTTTTATTTTTTTCTTAAAACAAGTACAATCAATAAAATACTTTTCAAATACCTTTCTTGTCATATTTCTTGCACAACTTAATGGTTAGTTGTAAACTTAATGATTTTATAACAATATACTGATCATTACAGTATAACACTTTAAATTACTGTGATAACGATTTCAAAATTATACTAAACACTTTTACTGTTAGCAATTTTCCACTTTCACTTTATAGGCTATTCATTTTCTCTTTCATTACACTTTTCACTTTCAATAGTATGACCATTCACTTTCACTTGTTACCATCGTATTAATCCCCAATGGCAGGACCACTTTTATGTAATTCGTACAGTCTCGAATATGTGTAATCACTTGTCTCACCTATAGTGATTCAAATGGATCAAAATACTACACTTTACACTTATTTAGACTGGTGCAAGTGTCACGCCCTGAAACCTGCATGCGAAAATCATATTATAACACATGTGCACGGTGTCATAGATCTCAAAGTGTAACATTTTGACTATTTCCTTATAGAAGAAGTCCTTACGTAACTTACCTAATTTGCAGCGTATATATCTTTATTTTTTTATCCAATTAAATATCATCAATTACCAACAACATTTATAGCGGAAACATAAACATAATTAATATCCATTTATAAGGTGCATTGAAAATATAAACATACACATTCTAAACTATGCAGCGGAGATGTAACTAACATCAACATCCATAACGAACTACATTCTCAAATATAAGTAGTATCATCATATGGGGCCACCAAACTGACCAATAATAAAACAGTCTCTAATAGAATCACAAATATCTCAGATAAATCCTAACTCAATAATTCTTGTATCATACATGAACTGTGTTGGGAATAAAATGGATAGAAAGAAAATAAATGAAACAATCCTTTCACCCCCATGAACCATCTCTATGAATTAAACCTGCAAAAGATCTCGTTCTATAGGGCACCATTTAAAAGGGTGGTAAAAACATGGGTAAACTATAAAGCCTGTAAGCGAATATGCATAATGTCCCACAGATTAAATCGAAGGTATAGGAGTATGACTTAATATTAAATCGGAACATGCATAACATAAATGAATCAAACTAGCTATATAGTGATAAGAGTTTAGTAAATGTGATAGATAAAATAAAGCCAAATCAACAGAAGTCCATAGCTGAAACAGATAAAATGTAGCTCATAAAAAAAGTACATCATGCAATGCAAATGCTTACTACAAAATACTCATATATAAGTAGGCTTTAGCACCTCTCAAGTAAGCTACCTTAGCTAATAGGTATCAAAACTAGGTGCATACTCATGAAAACCCAATGCAGGTCTTCAACTCATATAACCCATGAAGGGTTTCTAGCAAAACACACCTCAGATCAAATCAACTTAACCCATGTAGGGTTCCTATACCAAATCTCGTCAAAACTTCTCATGTCAAATCCAATGGATTAGCCTACTTAGGGACACTGACAAATCTAAAATCATATGATCATGCAGGGTCTCCAACAAAATTGAAACCTCATATAACCCATGTAGGGTCTTCGATAAAACTAAAATCCCATACAGACCTGGTGGGAATTTAGTGTTGTCTTCACCTATTGATGTGACTCAGTAATTGGGTACTTAAAATGGGTCATAAGACCAATATAGCCAGTAAAAATCCTCTAGGGCATCAAGGGTTAGCCTACAAAAATCTCCATAGGAATCAAGGGTTCGTGGGTAACTAGTGGCATCTTCACCTATTAATGTGACTCGGTGATTAGATACTTGAAATGGGTCCTAAGACCAATATAGTTGACAAAAATCCCCCAAGGCATCAAGGATTAGCCAACAAAAATCCCCTTTGGCATCAAGGGTTGGTGGGAAACTAGTGCCATCTTCACCCATTAATGAATCCCAGTGATTAGGTCTAAAACAAAATCCTTAGATTTAGAATGATACTTTGAAATCCATACATATATTGAGTAGTATGTAACTACATAAGGATATAATGCAAGAGATGTTCATGTAGTAAAAACATATATGTGAGATCATGTAAAGCCCATGTTTAAAACAAAACGAAAAGTAATAGTTCATTCTCACAACAAAACTAAATATTCAAAATTCCTCTTCTAACTTTCCAAAACCAACAATAATATAAAGTCCCAAACAAGACGTGCAAATGTAATGATGTTAATATGAAGCTCATCAGATTAAGTCTAAGTAGATATAATCAAGTGAGAATCATAATAATAGCATCAATGACTAACTAACATATGAAATAGAATAAGCAACAAGGCTTTGAGCCAATTAAATTAAGTAAAGACTATTAACTAATAATGATAATATGAATAAAAATCTCAAACATGGGGAGATCAAGGCAAACATCAAGCATATGAAATAAAAAGCAATTTCCCCTTTGAATTTCATGAGGTTCTAACCTTCTTACATTTAGTTATAGAGAGAAACTTAATGAATTTATGATGGTAGCAAAATAGAATGATTAAATCTTAACTAAAACATGTTCAAATCAGAATAGATTTAACCTGATTTTTTTGTAAACAAGACTTCCACCAAGGCATAATGGAAGAAATCACTTTATGGAGCAAGTGGAACCAACAAACTCACATAAATTTAGCAAGAAGTATTGAAAAACTGTAATCTCACCTAAAATGGCAACCAAATATTGAGGGAAGTGCAAAAAAATAAAATGAATAAAGAAAATCAACTTGAGAACTCACTAATCTCCATGGATCTAGTGTTTGGATGAAGGAAACTTACCAAACTTTAAAAAAAAAAACAATCAAATGAAGGGAAAATTGATATCTCATCCAAACTAAAGATTACAAATGAATAAAAGAATAAGCCAAAGAAGTAACACATCATATATGAAAACTTCCAAAAATCTTATAGATCTAGTAATTAAGTGATGTAAACTTGTTAAACTTTAAAGACTTAACAATCAAGTGATAGAAAAACCAAATACCAAACAAATTAAAGATTAACCAAGAAGAAAACAATAGGAGAACAAAGGGGGTAGCACATCATGTATGAACACTCACAATTGGTCTTTTTCTTGCTCAAACTCCAAGATGTTCAACCACCTCTTTCCCTTTTCTTCTATTCTCTATAAAATGATGTAAATCTAGTATTAATTAGGATAAAATAGAAGATCTAGAAAAAAAAATGAGTTATTCTAGCAAGTTTTCCATGATTGGGAGTGAAACTTACCCAATTGGGAAAGAACTCCCTCTTCCTCTCCCAAGCCTCTCTAATCCCTATAACCTTTACTTTTTTTTTTATTCTAAACGAGGTAAATGAGGGTTTAGAGGACTTATAACTCGTCGAAGATGAGAGCCCACATGTGTGAGGGTCCAATGGGAGAAAGCCACGTAAAAAATGGTATAAAATATAATTTTCTAAAACTTTCAGCATTACCTAGTCGCGATCCTTCTCATAATGTATCACGCTTCTTTCAAAAAATTCAACATTAACCCTTTACAGAAAAATGAGCATAACTCTATGTAGAAAACTTTGAATTGTGTACCATTTAAGGCATTGGAAAGTAGATTCGAAGACCTTTTCAACGATGTATGATTTATACTCCAATTGATTTGGGATTGGTACAGGTTTACCCGTAAAGTTACTTCAATTAAGCACTTAGTAAAACTTTGGAATTTGGCAAGTTCATGATCCTACTTTGGTTCTATACTTCTAACTCAGTCTAAATGGTCCATAAACCACTCTAAGGTCAGTCTAAAGCAGGTGTAATGATATTTTTACCCTTACATGTGTTAAATTACATTTTTGACCATTAAGTGCAACACGGGGTGTTACAACAAGGCCCCATTAATAGTTAGGGTGACCTCCTTACTCATTCAAAAGTTACTTAGATAATTCTTTTTTTCTTCTCTTCTTTAAACAAAACAATTCTAACAATCTCTTTACTTTAAACCATTAAGGAGCAATTATAATATCTCTTAACTTTAGAACAATACAAAACTTATGAAACTATCATTACTTATACATCAACTGAATTCAAAACAATACAAACTATGATGCTTGACCCTTTCTAAGACATTCTATAGAATTCACTGTCAAATATAAAAAACAATATTTATTAGAACAAAAACAAGTAACATTCTTTACAAAATCTTATTCTATAAGAAATTAACTTGTCCATCAATCTCTACATCAGACACTTTATGAAAACCTCTAATAAAATCTACACAATAATCAAAATCCTCTCCTCATGATTTAATAGATAAACTAGAACATAAAATAATCAAAATCATTTTCTTTACATTCAAAACAATTGAAAACATATAGCTCTCATTAAAATTTAAAAGAAACACCAATATGATTCAAAACTTACTTTCAAAACTTATTTGAATAATAAATACATCTAACAACCTATAGAAAACGAGTATGATTTGTGAGTTTTCTTACTTAAATAACAGAAATTGAAATCTCAAAGCCCAAACTGAATCTCTAACTTGTTTTGTTTCTTGCAAAATCCTTAATTTCTCTTCAAAACCCTAGCTTTTCTCTTCAATGCCATTCAAAACATGTAAACTCTTTTATTTATTTTTTTGTTTTCTATCTAAACTTTGGGTTTTTATATGTTTAGGAGGTTACCATAATCCTTATTTTTGTGTTTAGGAATGTCTCTTACCAAAAAATTCATTAAATTCAAAAAATCATGGAAATTCGTAAAAAAACATGATTTTTTCTCAATACTAAAAAAAATCCAATTTATACACCGTTTGTTACGTTGGAAACTAGACTTATGGATGTTTCCAATGATGCATGACTTGAAATCTAATTCATTCGGTGTTGATACAAGTTACACTCGAAATGTATCCTAAATCTGCTGACTCAAAAACAAAAATACCAATCTTCATAAACATCTTGTGAGAAAATTTCTATAACGTCTTCTATGAAACTCTAAATTGTACACCATTTAATGCATTGGAATGTAGGCTCATAGGAAATCACTTTTATCTGCAACACTTATTCTTTTTCATTCCAAAATCTATATATCGGATGTTCTTCATAAGAAATGTCATCTTTAACTTGCAAAGGTTCACATTCCAGTACATATGATGGATCACACATATACTTTCTCAACATAGATACATGAAATGCATTATGAATGTGTGATAACTTTGGAGGTTAGGCTAATTCATATGCAACAACTCCCACATGCCTAAAAATCTTAAACGAACCAATATATCTTAGCCTTAATTTTCCCTTCTCGCCAAATCTCATCACTCCCTTACATGGTGATACTTTCAGAAATACATGATCCCCAACTTAGAATTCTAAGTCTTTCCTTCTTTTATCCGCATAGATCTTTTGACAACTCGGCACATAAATCAATCTTTCTCTAATCATCTAAATCTTCTTAGTAGTGACTTGAACTAATTCCTGTCTAAGCAACCTTCTTTTTCCCACTTCACTCCAACAAATTGGTGATCTACATTTTTTTCCATATAGTCTCATATGGGGCCATTTAAATGCTAGATTGGAAACTATTATTGTAGTTGAATTCTACAAGTGGCATATGAACATCCCAATGACCTTTCAAATCAATAACACAGGCCCTCCACATATCTTCAAGAGTCTGAATATTTCCTTCCGACTGTCCATCTACTTGTGGATGAAATGCCATGCTAAACTTCAACTTAGTACCCAATGTCTGTTATAAAATTTTCTAGAATCTAGAAATAAATTTTGCATCACAATCTGAAACAATCTCAATAGGCATTCCATGCAACTTGAAAATTTCATCAATATATAATTTTTCCAACTTATCAAGAGAATATGTCACCCGAATAGGTAAGAAGTGAGCTGATTTAGTCAATCTATCTACGATGACCCAAATAGAATTAAAACCTCGGTTTGTCTTGGGTAACCTGCAAATAAAATCCATAGTGATATGTTCCCATTTCCATTCCAAAATCTCTAATGGTTGAAACAATCTGGATGGTTTCTAATGTTCAGTTTATACCAACTGATAAGTCAAGCATTTAGGCACAAATTTGGCTATTTCCCGCTTCATGTTATTCTACCAATAATGTTCTTTTAAATCATTGTACATCTTAGTGCTACCAGAATGTACAACATATGCAACTCCATATACTTCTTCCATTATTTCGCGTTTTAGCCCTTCATTATTTGGAACACATATCCTTCCTTGGTACCATAAAAAATCATCATGTCATACCACAAAATCAACACACTATTCCTCTTTAACTTCAATCTTAATCTTCAATAAATGCTGGTTTGAGTTCTGAGCTACTTTCACCTAGTCATAGATAACCGGTTGCACTCTAAGTTATGCCATCATACAAGCTAAGTCGCTAGAAGACTTATGACTGAATGCATCAGCCACAACATTGGCTTTACTAGGATGATAACAAATCTTGCAATCATAGTCTTTAATTAATTTAAGCCAACTTCTTTATCACAAGTTGAGATCTTTTCAAGAAAACAAATACTTCAAACTTTTGTGGTCCATATAGATCTTACATGCTTCACCATACAAGTAGTGTCTCCAGATCTTTAGTGCAAAAACCACTGTCAGAAGCTCTAAATCGTGAATCGGGTAGTTCATCCTATAAGGCTTGAGTTGTCTAGACGTATAGACAATAACTTTCCCTTTCTATATGAACACATAGCCTGAATCCTTCCTCGAAACATCACTATAAATCACAAATCCACTAGAACCTGATGGTAAGGTAAGAACTAGAGCAAAAACCAAACGATTCTTCAATTCCTAAATGCTATCACATTCATTACTCCATTCAAACCTTTTGTTCTTCCGTGTCAACTCAGCCAATGGACCAACAATTCTAGAGAATCCCTTAATGAATCTCTTATAATAACCATCCAATCCCACGAAACTACGAACCTTAGATACAATAGTTGGTCTAGACCAATTAACTACAGCCTCCACTTTCTTAGGATCAACATAAATCCCATCCTTGGATATTACATGTCCTAAGAAAATCACCTTGTCCAACCAGCATTCACACTTACTGAACTTGGCATAAAGTTTGTGGTTTCTCAAAGTTTGCAATGCAATCCTCAAGTGCTCTTCATGTTCCTCAACATTCTTTGAATTAACCAGGATATCATCAATAAACACAATGATAAATTGGTCTAAATAAGGTTTAAATACCATGTTCATCAAATCCATGAATTGTTGATGCATTAGTCAATCCGAATGACATCACTAAGAACTCATAATGCCCATATATAGTATGGGAAGCAGTCTTGGGTATATCATCCTTTATTTTAAGCTTATGGTAACCCGATCTGAGATCAATCTTAGAAAACACCTTAGCACCTTGCAGTTGATCAAATAGATCATCGATCCTTGGCAACGAATATTTTTTCTTCATTGTAACCTTATTCAATTGCCTATAATAGCCTCAAGGTTTCATCCTTCTTTTACGCAAACAAAATCGATGCACTATTCGCCATAGGGTGCACAAATCCCTATCTATCTAGTCCTATAATTGCACCTTAAGCTCCTTTAGCTAGGTATGTACCATATACTATGGTGCCAACAACACACAATACAATATCTAACGGTCTAAACTCTTAAACATAGCACATCAATCAACCCACAAGACTTCAACCAATAATTTCGATGGCACCGAACTTATCCTACAATGTCCTACTAAGTCTCTTCGCAATTCTGATCATCTATTAAATCAACATTTGAACCTCAAATTGTTTATAAAATCTAGAACCTATGACTCTACACAACATTATCCTTCTCCTAAACTACTAACTAACCTCAATGTTAGACCTCAAAATAATCATATCATTCTCAAACATGTCAGTTTGTTAGATCATATCATGTCATATCATCATAGTTTTATCACTTACAGATCAATCCTCTCATTCCAACATTCCAAATCTACAATTTTTCTAAATCTAATTGTTTCTAAGTTCAATCTAGTTCAATTCCCTAAGAACTAAAACCTAGAGCTCCAATACCACCAATATGTCACGCCTTAAAACCCTAGATCATTTGGTTCTAGTTTTTTGAAGTGGACACCGCAACAAGTGTCAACCACTTGTTAAGCGCAATTCATTCATTCTCTCTTTTATTTGCTCATTCATACTCTTTTGCAATTGAATATTTATAATCTCAATCCAATTCAATACGATTGCAATAGAATAACAATCACATCTCTATTAATAATTTTTTTCCATCCATAGTCTGACTTCAAACTTAAATAAAACTGTTCCATTCAATATAACACTTAAAATCAATGACTAAATTTTTATCCACTATTAACAATCCATCACTAATAATCATCTTTAAAATAGTACAACCCATAAGTCTTTTTTTAAACAAAAACAATAAAATAAATAAACTAATCAGCCTAATCCAGTCAAAATCTCCGTTATAAGCTTCCCACCATGTTGCCTAATTTTCTTCCTCATCATCTAAAAAATTGGTGTCAAATTTTGGTAAACTTGACAAACTTAGAAAACAAACTAACAAACTATACAATAGAAAAGATATGTCAAGTCAAGCACATATATTTTCTTAAGGGAAAATGGTAGAACAATAAAGAAAACAAAGCTTTTATTTTTTTTCTAAAACAAGTACAATCAATAAAATACTTTTCAAATATATTTCTTGTCGTATTTCTTACAAAACTTCTCGGTTAGTTGAAAACTTAACGATTTTATGGTAATATACCGATTATTACAATATAACACTTTAAATTACTATGATAACAATTTCAAAATTATAGTAAATACTTTTACTATTAACAATTTTCCACTTTCACTTTATAGGCTATTCATCTTCTCTTTAATTTCAACTTTCACTTTCAATAGTAAAGCCATTCATTTTCACTTGTTACCATTGTATTAATCCCCAATGGTAGGATCACTTTTTTGTCATTTGTATAGTCTTGAATGCAGGCTTCAGCTAAAACATTTTCACTTTTAACTGTCATTTGTACAACCCCAAATGAGGGTAATCACTTGTCTCACCTATAGTGATTCAAAGGGATCAAAACACTACACTTTACAATTATTTAGACTTGTTGCAAGCCCTCATCAATATTCCCTCTTAATAGTTAGGGTGACCTCTTTACTCATTTAAAGCTTATTTAGATAAAATGTTTTTCTCTTCTCTTCTTTAAGCAAAATGATTCTTATAATCTCTTTACTTTAAACCATTAAGGAGCAATTCTAGTATCTCTTAACTTTGGAACAACACAAAACTTATGAAACTAGCATTACTTATACATCAACTGAATTTAAAACAATATAAACTATGATGCTTGACCCTTCCTAAGGCATAATCTATGGAATTCATTTTTCAAATATAAAAATAGTATTTATTAGAACGAAAACAAATAACTGTCTTTATAAAATCTTACTCTCTAAGATATTAACTTGTTCATCAATCTCTACATCAGACACTATAGGAAAACCTCTTATAAAACCTACACAGTAATCAAAATTCTCTCCTCATGATTTAATAAATAAACTAGAACAGAAATTGATCAAAATCATTTTCTTTACATTCAAAACAATTTAAAACATATAGTTCTCATTAAAACTTAAATGAAAACACCAATAGGTTTTAAAACTTACTGTCAAAACTTATTTGAACAATGAATACATCTAAGAAC
>JAOXJP010152144.1:0-13085 GCA_025762735.1 Platanus orientalis | reverse complement strand
ATGATGTTGGCCCGTTTGGATGACCTATTTGATAGTACTATTTAGATGCTTATGGATATGTCTAGTCTGATGGATGATATTAGTAGTTATTTGTTATGGATATTGGGGGTTCATGTTATATTCCGTTGTGTAGTTAAAATGTGTATATTTATATTCCACTGCACTTTATGGATAGAGGTTATCTTATGATTATGCTTCCGCTATGAATGTTTAGTAATTGAGGATAGTAATTGGACAAAAGAATGAAAAAAATATACACTGCAAATTAGTAAGTTAATTAAGTATGAAACCCCTTCCACAAGGAAAGGGAAATGTCACACTCCGAGATGTGTAACGCCAGAGACATGTGTTTCCTTATATTACACCGACTTCTATGTGTGGGTTTCGGGGCGTGACATTAGATCCCTAGGTCATCAGATGGTCGTATTTAAATCTCTCAATAATTTTGAGATTCGTGTGTCACCTCACTTTCCGGATTAATTTCACTATCCCTTGGATGTGCAACACATGTAGGGTTAGGAATACTTAGAGTTGCCTATAAATACCTCCCCTGGTATAAGGGTTCATTTTCTTTATTAGTCTTAACATTCTTTTGCACTTGTGTCTACTTCTTGGGTGATTTTTGGCGAGTTCCCCGCTTACTGGCATTTGATCGTTGTTATTTCCAACATTTATTGCACTTCCTAGCTGTTATTTTTCATCGTCTCCGGTGTCCTCCCTACTTCCGAGCACTTATTCCTCGTCCAGGTATTTGGCTTCTATTTCATAGTTCAAATCTCATTTTGTCGTGTTTTTCATTCTGTTGTTTGTTAGATTCTACTGTATTGGCTTGCCTGTTTACTTCCTTTTTTTTTAGCATCGTTGTGTTTCATCTTCTTCTTTTTCCTTTTCCTGTAAACCCCTACCTAATGGTATCCAAGGATACCATTGACCGGATGGTCGCCAAAACTGACGATCTATTAGAGGTCCAACAGAACCCTAAGGAGTAGGCCACAGAGCTGGCTCCATCTAATGCCCAAGAGGCAGTGGGGGAGATTTCTCCCAAGCAATATTTCACCGTCGTGAGCTATGCTTTCGAGTTAAGGGAATGAACCCTGACTTGATTTCATTCTACTTTCCTTATTCTCGAGGGGGTCATCCTTTCTACACCCGGGAACACCTGGGCCTTCGAGGCCCCTGCCGGCAATGTAATGTTGTACGAGTAGGCACTCATGGCGGGTCTTTGCTTTCCAGTTCCCTCTTTTTTTAAGGAGCTGCTATTGTGCCTCGGGTTGGCATCGGGGCAACTGATGCCCAACACCGTCTAATGCCCAAGAGGCGGTGGGGGAGATTTCCCCCAAGCAAGATTTCATAGTTGTGAGCTATGCTTCCGAGTTAAGGGGTCATCCTTTCTGCCCTTGGGAACACCCGAACCTTTAAGGCCCTTATTAGCAGTGTAGTGTTGTACGAGTAAGCCCTCATGGAGGGTCTTTGCTTTCTAGTTCTCTCATTTTTTTAGAGAGTTGTTATTGTGCCTTGGGTTGGCATCAGGGCAACTGATGCCCAATGCTTGGCGAATGACCATAGGGTGTATAGTCCTATGGGAACTGACATACAAGGGGAAGGCCCACCTTACCCCGAACGAGTTTTTTTATTGCTATTTCTCAAAAGAGCAAGAACTCGGGTGGTTTTATTTCGCTAGTCGGGACCCAACTACGACTCCGGTGACCAGGCTCCCAAGTTTTAATAGTGGGTGGAGGAGCCAATATTTCTTTATCTTGGGCGAGGGTTGGGAGTACCCCCCCGATGGAGTCCCTCCCATGAGATTTAAACAGAGTTGGGCTTCGGTCATCAGCCCTGTAGGTGAGTCACCCTTTCTCCTTTTTCGTGTACTTGTGAATTATTTTTGTAATCCTCTCGCTTTTTGGTTTCTTCTTATGTGTTCACTTTTTTTAGTCTCAGAGGTAGAAGATCTATCCTCTGAGGAGGAAGTCTACATACTGGAGGTCGTGAACTACTCAACCCACAGCTTCCCTGATCTTGTGACTCCCATGAATCTTTATAGGGTTGGATTCGGGCCCGACCCAGGTAGTTCCCCTTTTCTTTTCTTTTATTTATTTTTGTGTCATCCACTTTTATTTCTTTCCTGCCCCCCTTTTCTTCCTTTTTTTGTATGGTTAGTTTCTGATCTCGAGTTCTTTTTTTCGTGCAGTAATGAAGCCAAACAAGAAATTCCTGGCCTAAGCCAAGGAAGCTAGGGTAGCCGTCCACGGGGTGGCTGTAACCTCCAAGAAAAGGAAGTGACACATTATTCTCAGGGGCCCTCTTAGTTACAGGCCTATGAGGTCGTTCCAAAAGTAGCAGTAGTCCAACTAGCCCCAACCTCACCAATATCGATCCCAACTCCAAGGGCCTCCGTTACCTTCGTCAATTTGGAGGCTAAAACCACCTGGTTGCCTCCACCTCCAGTGATCGAGGGCGATGCAGCAACCCCCATTATGGCCCCTATCGAGGCTGCTTCTACCACCAAGGCCACCCCTCCTCCTGCTACGAACACAACAGCTCCTCTTCCTTGGGTGGCATCATCTTTTGATGTAGCCAATGCCCGGGCTCTCTCATCCTTGACCCTAAAGAGGGGTCAGTCTTCCTCCGAGCCCTCCTCTTGCCTGTCAAAGCCTAGCCCTAAGGCCGACTATCTCCTAAGAGGCATTCCCCCCAAAGACCTCGAGTCCTTGAGGAAAAATCTCATCCCTACTGCTCTCCACTAGGAGATGATGCATTATGCAGCCAAGGTAATTTCCTTCCCCCTCTTTTTATTTCGCTTTTCTTTTTGTCACTTGTGTGCCTGTACTGAGTCATTTTTTTTGTGTATCTTATCTTTTCAGATCATGGCCCTAATGGCGATCTATCTAGAGGTACAAGTTTAGCAAACAAGTCTAGGGTGACTTCCTAAATCACCTTGCCCAGGCCAAAGCTAAGTTTAGCTAACCCATGAGAGTGTCAAAGCTAAAATCTGTGCCCTTGAGGATAGGGTCAAATGAGCAAGGGTTCTAATGCTAGCATGGCCGCCTGGGTCTCAGAACATGAGGTTAGCATCGAGGATCTGACAGCATGCTTGTTGTTGGCCGAGAGGGAGATCACTTGGGATATGGATGAACTCGGGGCAGAGAGGAGTCACTGCATCTCGATCAAGGATTCATTCACTGTAAAGTGGCTGAGGCTAGGGAGTTGGCTAAGATCCAAGCCAAGGAGGAGAGGGAAAGGGCCGTCGAGATGGCGATGGCTGAATATCTCACATCTAACGCTTTCTAAGTCATCAAGGCTGGATGTTTTCTAGAGGGGTTTGAGAACTTTTGGGAGATAGTGGCCAAGGCTTACCTGAACTGAGACTTCTCTTTCTTTGTTCCTGACGAGGAGGAAGAAGTGGGCGAGGAGGGGAACCAAGGAAAAGAGGGAGAAAAAAAAGGAGCAGCCAGTGGGGTGGCCGAGGGTACTGAGGCTGCTACCCCGGGGGATACTATTTTGGAGGATGCTGTCTTAGGGGATATCAATCCTCTCATGTGATTATACGCCCTTTTTTTAAGTGTAGATACGCCTTGGGGATAATACACTCTCAGCAAGTGAGGGCACTAGCCTTAAATACTTTTTTAGGAAAGAGAAAGAAGACTCATCTGGTTTCTCATTGTTTGGGTGAATAAGGGTTCCGGTTGACATTCTTTTGGACTTAAGCTCTTACCCCTCACAAGGGCCTTCCTTTAACAATGTTGTTGGGAACTCTTATGCCCCCATTTTAATTTTATATGCTAGAGGGTGTAGTTGCACTTACTTGGTGTCGAATGATCGATTTTAGTTATGATGTGCACATCTCGACATGCCTTAGGCCTTTGGATTTATTTGCTGAAGTCTTTGCTTTTACTGATTTATGAGACTTCTCTTTGCTTTATGATTTTTTTCTCAAAAGACGGGTCGATCCTGGGACTCGGGGTCAATCTTGTGACCTAGGATCAACCTTGCAACCTAAGGGCTAATCTTGTAACCTGATGGCTAATCTTGTAACCCGCACAAGAGGGCCTGAAAGGATGGGCTAATCTTGTGATCTGAGGGTCCCGATGATTGTAACTCAAGCATGAAGGCCTAAAAGGATGGGTCAGTCTTGTGACCTAATGGTTAATCTTATAACCCGATGGCTAATCTTGTAACCTGGGCAGAAGGGCCTAAAAGGATGGGTCAATCTTGTGACATGAGGGTTAATCTTGTAACCCAAGGGCTAATCTTATAACTCAGGCATGAGGATCTGAAATTTTTTCTAACTCTACAGAGTAAGAACATTTCATTGACTAGGGGTCGAATCATTGCATCTATTTTACTAATAGTATTTTCTCAAGTGCTCAACATTCTATGGTCGTGGTAGGGGCTCTCCTCGCATCGTCTCAAGATGGTACGTCCTGGGCTTATGACAACTTGTTATCTGGTAAGGTCCCCCCCCCAATTTGGCCTCCGCTTTCCCTCAACCGGATCTTGTGTTGCTAGGCTCACCTTTTTTAGCACTAAGTCCCCGACTACAAATATCTTCATCTTAATCGGTGAGTTGTAGTACTTAGTCATTCTCTGCTTATAGGCGGCTACTCAAAGTGTGGCATCGTCCATTTTCTCTTTCAACAAGTTGAGATTGTTCCTAAGGCTTTCATCGTTCCTTTTTGAGTCAAAGTTCATTGTTCTATATGTGGTCATCCTAATTTCGACTGGTGGCCAAAGCCCTTTGTGTTGCTAGGCTCACCTTTTTAGCACTAAGTCCCCGACTACAAATATCTTCATCTTAATCGGTGAGTTGTAGTACTTAGTCATTCTCTGTTTATAGGCGACTACTCGAAGTGTGGCATCATCCATTTTCTCTTTCAACAAGTTGAGATTGTTCCTAAGGCTTTCATCATTCCTTTTTGAGTCAAAGTTCGTTGTTCTATATGTGGTCATCCCAATTTCGACTTGTATCATTATGTCAGTCCTAAACGCCAATATGAATGGCATTTCCCCGATGGGGGTCCTTACCGTAGTGTGGTATGCCCAAAGGATGCTTGGTAGTTCCTAGGGCCAAAGGCCTTTAGAATCCTCGAGTATCTTCTTGATAATGCCTTGAAGCGTCCTATTGGTGATCTTAACTTGGCCATTGGCTTGTGGGTGAACCGAGGATGAGAAATGATTTTTGATCCCAAGTTCTGTACAGAATTCCTGGTACCAGGCAGTGTCGAACTGCTTGCCGTTGTCGATGATGATCACTCGGGGAATCCTGAACCGGCACAAGATTGATTTCTAGGTAAAATCACATATGTTTTTCTTAGTGATTTTCGCTAAAGGTTCAACCTCCACCCACTTTTTGAAGTAGTCAATTTATCCTTTTCCTCGGGGAAGGGGTCCGACAATGTTGATTCTCCACTGAAAAAACAATCAAGGTTTGGCTATTGGAACAACTCCTCTACAGGCTTTTTGGATACGTTGGCGAACCTTTGACATTTATCGCACTTTTGGGCAAGCAGGCTTGCATCCTTTTTTACATGGAGGGCTAATAGTATCCTACCCTGATTGCTTTGTGGGGCATTGCCCTGCTTCCCGAGTGGTTCCCACATATTCCCTGGTGTATCTCTCGGAGAACATAGTAGGCCTCTTCTTTGGATAAGCATCTAAGTAGGGGGAGGGTGAAGCTCCTCTTATAGCAAGTGTCGTCGAGGAAGAGATATCGACTCGCCCTTATTTTCACCTTTCTTGTCTCGTTCTTATTCTTGGGAAATTCACCGTTCTTCAAATAGTTTATAATTTGGTTGGCCCACTTGGGCTCGGGGCTAGCCATGTTGACTTCTTTACCTTCTTTTTCCTTGGTGTTCATCTTGGGTAAACACTTAATGAAGATCCTGGGGTTGAGACTTTCCATGACTAATGATGCGAGTCTAACCAACTTGTCAGCTTTTTCATTCTAATCCCATGGGATCCATTGTATAGAAAAGTGCTCAAACCAGGACTTCTCTTTCATTACCAGTGTGTGGTACTACTTCATTTGTTCATCTTTTGCCTCATATTCTCCTTGTACGTGTTCTACCACAAGTTGGGAGTCGTTGTTGACTTTCATCACTTGGCTCTAAGGGCGCGGGTAAGGCGTAACCCAATGAGCATTGTTTCATACTTGACCTCATTATTGGTTGCTTTGAATTCAAATCTAATGGCATACTTAAGTTCATTTCCTTTTGCTCCCCCGGTTGCGTTGTTCGTAGAAAAGCCATCAACATATGCCACCCACTATGATTGTCCTGGTTCCTTTTCCTTAGGTTATTCCTCTTATGCTTTGGAGTAGCCCCTTGATCCATGAGTGTAATCGGCGATGAAGTCCACCATTTTTTGACCTTTGATAGCTCCCCGAGGGTGGTATTCAATATCAAACTCGCTCAGCTCCATTGACCACTTGACTAGTCTCCTAGAGGTCTCGGGTTTGTACAATATAGTCTTAAGTGGTTGATTAGTAAGCACATAGATGGTGTGGGCCTAGAAGTAGGGTCTTAGTTGTCGGGCCGTGACGACTAGTACAAATGCCATCTTCTCGGCGCTTGGGTATCTTTTCTCTACTCCCCTAAAAGCCCTACTGGTGTAGTATATCTGCGTTTGCATCCCCCCGCCCCGCCTTCCTCCCTAAGTAACACTAAGCTAATTGCCATTTTTTATATCGACAGGTACATATAGAGCACCTTTCTCTATTTTGGTTCGCTGATCAAAGGCAAGCGGCCGAGATGGTCCTTGAGCTCTTGGAAGGCCTTATCGCATTCTTTATCACATCAAAACACCTTTTTTCAACAAACAAAAAAATGGGAGGCACTTGTATATAGCCCAGGATATGAATCTGCTCAAAGCTGTAACCCTCCGAACTAGTCGTTGCATTTCTTTTGTTTTCCTTAGTGGTCGCATGTCAATTATGGCCTTAACCTTCTCAAGATTCACCTCTATCCCTCATTGGGACACCATAAACTCGAGGAACTTCCTAGCAAATACTCTGAAAGCACATTTTCTGAGGTTAGGCTTCATCTTATACTTCCTCAGGGTTTAGAATGTCTTACTCAAATCCGACAAATGTTGCTCAGCCATGAGGCTTTTCACCAGAATGTCATCCACCTATACCTTAACGTTCCTCCTATTCTATTTTTGAAAATCTTGTTGACAAGTCTTTGGTAGTTGCTCATCCGTTCTTTAGTCTGAAGAGCATGACCTCGTAGCAATAAAGCCCCCAATCGATGATGAAAGTTGTTTTCTCTTGGTCAGACTTGTACATCTTTATCTGGTTATATCCCCAAGAATGCATCCATGAACTTGAGGGTTTGGTGGCCAACCGTCGAGTCCACTAGAGTGTCGATTCTTAGGAGCGGGAAACTATCTTTGGGGCACGCTTTGTTGAGGTCATTAAAGTTGACACACATTCGCTACTTCTCATTAGGCTTTCATACCACATCTACATTTGTCAACCAATCAAGATAGTGGACTTCCCTTATGAAGCAGGCTTTGAGCAGTTTCTCCATTTCCTCAGTAATGGCCCGGTTTCTTTTCAAGGTGAAATTTCTTTTCTTCTACTTGATAGGCCTCGAGGCCAAGTTTACATTGAGACGATGTATTGTCAACCGAGGGTCTATCCCTGGCATGTCTTCATGCATCCAGGTGAATACATCTTAATTCTTGATGGGAAAACTTTACAATCACCTCTTGAAGCCTTCTGGTATGTCTGTCCCCACTTGGGTTACTCGATCGGGCATTGTTGAGTTGAGGATAATACTCTCGAGTTCTCCTTCTAATTTTGTTATTGCTTAAGTCTTCTTGTCTCTAACTTCTGGACTGTCGATTGACATGGTCTCCTTTGGGGCCAGCTCCCCTTTGAGTGAGGCCACATAACATTCTCGGACTGCCATTTGATCCCCTTTTACTTCCCCAACTCCCCCTTCAGTTAGGAAATACATCAAAAGATGGTAGGTCAAAGTGACTGCTCTCAATCGGTTCAATGTCGGCGTTCCAAGGATTACGTTGTAGGCAAATGGGTAATCAACTACCTTGGTGATCTGTTGGTCACCCACCCTAGCAGTGACTGGTAAACCGATGGTTTCGAGTGGGAGCAGCCTGTCACCTGTGAATCCAACCAAAGGTGTTTAGACAGGCTTGAGATTGTCTCGTCCGATACCCATCTAGTCGAAGGCTAAGAGGTAGAGAATTTCTACCGATCTCCCATTGTCAATGAGGACAAGGTCATGATGTAGTTCGAGATGACCAACGTCACTACTAGTGTGTCATCAAGCGACTGACTCACTCCTTGGGCATCCTCTATAGAGAAGGTGATGAGGGATGTTTTGCTTTGTATTGCTTACTCGGCCTCTCTGTCATCATCATCTGTCGGTCTCTTTCTGTGCGAATCTTCCTCACATGTGACCTTCTTGCTCAGCTAAACTCTCCTATGTAGGCAAACCCACCGACAATCACTCTAATCTCCCCTATCGGTCCTTCCTGCCTTGTCTCTTCCTAAATAAGAGGGTCCCTGCAAGTATCTTCACACCTAATCGAGGGCCTCTTTGCAACGGATCTTTATAGCTGCCCTCATTGGATAAGTGCTTCTATCTATTCCTTCAAGTTGAAGTAGTTTTTCATGTCATGGCCATGATCCTGGTGAAAACAACAATATTTGTCGTGATTTCTCTTTTTTGGTGGGGCCTGGATTCTCTCAGGCCATTTGATGCTCGGGTCATCCTTAAGGTACAGAAACACTTGCTCCACAGGCACGTTGAGGGAGGTGTAGTTCTAGAACCTGCTCGGATCCTCATGTACTGTTGTGCTTTCACCATGAGGTTGGCCTTGTAGGACAGGGGATTTTTGAGAAAGAGAAGAGGAACTTGGAAGGCAGTAGCCTTGCCATGAGAGCGGCCACGATCACCTTTTCCTCAGCATTGTCCACCTGTAGTATCTCTTTATTGAATTGATACACATAATATCAAAGGAACTCACATTTGTTTTGCTTGATATTTAACAAGTAGGTGGCAGACTTTTGGTGTCTCTGGCAGCCTATAAAGTGGCCAACGAATTGTCGACTTAGCTTTATGAAATTTGAGATGCTCCCAGGCTTCAACTAATTGAACCAAACTCAGGCGGACCCTTTGATAGTTGTGAAAATGGCCCGACACAGATTTCATCGAGGGTCGCCTGAAGGTTCATATACGTGTTATACGCTTCTAAATGGTTAAGAGGGTCCTTGCCGTTGTCAAACATTTCCATCTGAGGCAGCTTGAATTTGTCGGGTAGTGGCTAAGCCATCACCTTCAGAGTAAATGGATGGTCTATCCTTTGGATCAGTTCTTCGATAGTAGTCGAGGCTTTTTCCTTGATGGCTTCCTTCATGGTTATCATCTCCCTTCTTACATCCTCCATATTTTCCTCCTAGAGGTCAGGGGTATGAATCCTCTCCCAGAGCTGGTTTGCTTCCAGGAATCTAGATTTTGTGGCGCTCCCTGCTTTGTCTTCTTGTCCCTAGCCACCATCACGGCTTCCGATTAGAGAGGAGTGGGGTCCCTACAGTCCCGCATTCTAGTTGTCAGGGTCTCCTCTTCGGCTTCTCAGCTCTTGTATGATTTCTCTGTTCTGCTCCATCAGTAGCTACACACTTGCAGTTAAACCTTAGATCCTCTGTTCAAGGACAACTACCTATGGAGCTTTGCGGTGTATCCTAGTAGAGACAAAGGTCTTTTGCTCGTCTACTTTGGCACTAAGGTCATGCTAAGCCACCACCGACCTGGTCTCAACCATGCAGACCTTAGGTTTTTAGGGAAGGAGTTCCCACAGACGGCGCTAACTGATGGCTTATTAGACTGAGAGTGCCTTTAAAACCCATTAGATGATCGTACAACTGACCCAGGTCTTTGACGAAATGAGCCCTATACAACACTGAAAAAGAAAGAGTCAAGGAGATAGACACCGACAGGGGGTAGGCCTCGAGTTCTCCAACGGTCAAGTTAGACGATGAGGGGATGTAGAAGAGAAGCTATTCAAATTAGGGTTTCTATTTGTCTCATACCTGGTGAGTGAATTGTTACCCATACTTATAGGCTTAAGTAGTGGCGTATCAAATGAGATCTCATTTATTTCTTTCTCCCACATTCTTTGCCGCATCTCCGTCTGCTCGCTTTGTCATTTTCTCAGTGTGTCAGGCCAACTGTAGAGAATATTCTCTCTTGATAATGGCTTTTGGGTTGCACTTTTCTCTAAGCAAAGAAGGTGGGGTCTCTCTCTTTTTTGTTTGTCAGGGATTTCTTGAAACAAGGTGCCTCACAATTATGACTAGTCGTTTAATGTTGAGTGGTCTAGGCAACATCCTGGGAATGTTTCTAGGTTACTCGGGGTATCAGGTGCTGAATGGTGGAGTAAGTAACTCGACGTTTCTCGATTGTGCCTCGGTATCGGGAGGTCACTGAGTAGCCAGGCATCTCGCTGATGGCCTTGATATCTTTTAGGTCGGGGGATTCCTAAATATTCCCTAGGTCAGTTTCCTTGGGAATCCCTTGGGTCAATTCCTTTAGGATCAGGACTCTGCTAGTTTATCATAATCGGTTTATAAGGGCTTGATATCTTTCCCCATTAATATTGTATGAAATAATATCCACAATTATATATCCATATTTTTAAATATTTGATTATTTGACAAATTCACCAAACTTCATATACTATCCAATAAATTTCTCATATTTTTATATGAATGTTAGCTGCATGTGGATGACGAGTAGAGCCTCAATCCAAGGACGAATAGGATCCTTTCCTGCCTAGGTATGACCGGTGTGGCCTCGATTTTCGTATGATGGGTAAATCCCTTTTGAAAAGAGACTTAACTAACACAGGAAAATCTCACGTGATTAGGAGTCACCACCAGTCTTTTTAATGATGTCACTGGACATCAGTTTTGGAAACACAACAAGTTTAAGTTTGAATAAGGTCTGAAATATCTAACTCCACACTTAAACTGGTCAATTCCTAAAGATTCTAAGGTAAGTTGTTTGTTTATGAGTTAGAAAAGGTGTTAGGCACCCCATCTCATCCACTTTTGCGGTTCCCAACTTTAGAACTGTTATAGCCTAATGGTTGACCGATTTAATATTTTTTCATCTCACCCACTGCCTTTTATCTCATTTTATTGAGATTAAAGTATGGAATCCATATGCCATTTTTGTCGAAATTTCAACAGCATAACAACTATAATATGGATCCCTAGGAGTAAACAGTGATCCCCATGTCACTTTCTTCAATAACCTGATAGTCTATAGATCAAGAAAACACTTCAAATACATCTATTATCCACAACATCATCCCCATCCATCCGACGGCTCCATATTCATACTCATCACATGTGCATATACAATTTAAGTAAAGTAGACTACCTAAATATACAAAATAATACACAACCCAACAAAATCTAAAAATCACTATGTGTAGAGCCTCTAATCAATGAACTAAGCTACTTTATGTAGCTTGAGATTCTGACATGCACCTGTTTACCTGCTCGAAAAAAAATGGCATTGCTACATTATCAACCCACAGCCCAAGGCTTTTAAATATCTCCTACTATGGTTTAACTCTATATGGAGGTACCACTAGATTGTGAGCTACGATCGCTAGCCCTATCATTGTTAGTTGTTTTTCACGTAACCGAATAAGACATAAGAAATTAGTATCAAAGCAATGTATGTATAAAGTGAATTTATACCGCAAATAATAACAGGTAAACATTTCCATATCGACAATAAACTATGCTTGTATATAACCAGCTAAGGTTATTCAAGATACAAGATGGAATAAAACATAAACAAATTTTACTCTGAACGGAGATACTAAGCTAAAATTCATCTTTTATATGAATCTCCTTTAAAGAAGGGTATGTGGAGTCAAGTTTAACCTGAATTTGTACTATGTAATTGACGATGTGTATATTAAGTGAAACATCATAATGTAGTAGTCCGAAACACGTGACAACTACCTAAATAAATAAATAAAAAAGAATACATATAGAAAACAATCTCATGAGAATGCATGGCAGTGACATAATATGATTCCTTAGTGTAAGACAAATTGTGGGGCTATATAAAAAGAAGAGGCAATCCAATCATACTATAATTAATCATTCCTAGGATATGGTTAGGATTATCCAACCATGCTGTCTTTGACATCGTTGATTTCCAAGGTGGGGTCAGGCGGCTGAACAATCAAATGATGAGTCTGGAACCCCCTCCTGGGCATGGTAGCAGAGGATACAAGTCCTGAAACCACCCTCTAAATGATATATCCTGAACTTTACTAATGGTTCTATTGAGAAGGTAACTTTTAATTACGAAAGCTGAAACTTAATAACTCAAAGTTCTAGTTGCAATAACAAGGCAGGCGCATTCTAAAATATAGTTGAATTAGTTAATCAGACAATACACGATACACACACACATAAAAAAAAGGCATTTCCTAGTAAACATCGGGTCTAGTATACATAGATGAATTTAATTTCTTCAAATGGCCCATAAAATGACTTACTAGAGGAATTGCACCATAACTTTGTCCTTCTCAGTAGGGAACATTGCCACTGTGGTCAATTACAATATGGCAAGTCTCCTCAGGAGCTTTTGGACCTACGATCCTCTCAACAGAAAGAATGGTTATCGTGTAAGGCTCCATGGGCTTGCATAGATTGAGGGGAGGTTCCTTAGCATCCTCAAGTTCTAAAGGTGAAACTACAACCTTAGGTGTGCTGGCTTGTTGCACTGACATGCATACTATATACTAATTTCTTGCTTGTGGTTTCTTGGTTTTTAAATCTAGTGATAATACAGGCACCCATAACTTACCTGAAGCCTTAAATTGTATGGTCGCATAAGACATTCAACACAAAGGGTGTGAGAAATAATACATCATACACACCCCACAGCATGAAATAGCCAGAAGTATTGCTAAAAAATCTACTTTTTTCAGGTGAATGTAAAAACTTTATAAAAAAATCTGTGAATTCAAGAAAATATTGTCCCAAAAAAAAAGTGCTAATAAATATAGAAAAAAAAAAAAAAAAAAAA
>JAOXJP010152133.1:0-13085 GCA_025762735.1 Platanus orientalis | reverse complement strand
GAGCGGAATGGCGGAACAAGATTCATGTAGCCGACCCCAAATAGTTGGGATAAGGCTGTTTGTTGTTGTTGTTGTTGGAAGCCTCTGGAAAAGCACATAGAAACATCTTGAGAATCAACTGAGAAACAATCCAAGAAACAAGAGTAAATCCTATGCTACTGGCATTGAATATAATATTTCTATGCAATTTAGTATTGCTTTTGCAGGAAAAAAAAGATTTAGTATTGATTTTATTATTTATATTATTTTATTTCAATCCAATTAAAAAGATTCAAATCTGATGTTTTTATTCAAGGTCTTATAGTCTAACTCTAAGATGCCTACTTATTTACCAAAAAAATCTTGTGTATGGTAAAATCTAATGTATGGCTGGCCATATTAATAACAAATGATTTGCACATCGAGTTAAATGTCATGATTCTTTGTTATTTGCATAATATAGTTTTTAGGTTTTTCATTACTTTATTGAGTTTATTCACTTTATTGTATTGTAGATAAAATTATTGATTGTAACTTATAGTTATTTACTTCCTATTAGTAATCAATTAATGTAGTGGTACTTATTGGTTGTAAACTTTTTGCTATCTACTTCCTATAAGTAATCAATTATTGTAATGATACTTATTAGTTGTAGACTTTTGTTATAAGCACTTATTCACCTATTATTTCTATTTCATTTCCTAGTCATTTCATATAATATTTTCTCTAATGATTTAAAGTTACTTCCAAATTCCACTTTTCTCACTTTCTAACAGCTTCCCAATTGGCAATTGCTTCCTACATGCTTTTTAGTTATTTCTTGCTTCTTGTTTCCCAAGGATTTATTGAGCCTTGCTTCCTGCTTCTTGCTTTCGCATTGCTTTTCGCTTTCACTTCTTGCACTGATAACTATGCTTTGAAGTGTGTGGCAACCATTATTGTGGACTGGTTTCATCTGATGCATACATTAATTGATCACCTCTTTCAAAGATGTACATAACAAAGAGGGATCTGATGCTGTATGTGCATGCTGTTCAAGAGCAAAACCAGAAGCCAAGTTCATGGTAGTATGTTTTTAGTTGTTCAGTTGTGTAGACTCAACAGAAGCCAAGATCATGGTAGTAACATCATCACTTTGCTTTGTGTGCAATGGTCCAAATTCATGTGGAGTTCCTTCTACAAGTAGTTAGTTGGGCATGTTATTGTTTAATTTGTTTCCATTATGAAGGGTACAGTAGATTGTAAATCTAGGATGTTTTAAAATTGAACCTTCTTAATTTGAATATGACCTCGATCAAGTTCAATGGGTTGAATTATATGCAGTGATCCAAATCAGTTCAAGTTTTCCTTACTGCAAAGGGAAAACTGAAGATCTCATGCAAGAAAAACCCTCCACCAGTACATCAACATATAGCACATGGTTCAGAAAAGCACCTAAATTATGACATAGCTTTGGAACAGTATGGAACTCTCTGTTAGCAATAATGTGGTGTTAGATACTGCTAAATAGATATAAGATTTCTAGGGAAATGTATCTTTGGATAAGAATATTTCACGACATATATGATCTGTACCAAGAGAATTTTTGGTGATACAGCAGGATACGAGTCTTGTAGACTATCATGCTACTCTAAGAGGTATATGGGAAGAGTTGAATGTGTACTAACATCTCATGACTGATTTGCAAATGCAAGGCAGCTACACGAAGACTTTCATGTGGCCGAATTTCTCAAGGTTAAGGCTTGCACATGGACTGCTTAAATCCAAAACATTGGGCAGCAAAGAGATTTCATGGTTGAATGATACAGCTTCATGTCTCCATCGTGTTTCCCTCGGTGAGACTATGTCTACGATAGTAACCAGTTTTCTCTTGTTAGTTGTTGCAACTGGAAGTTGTGGTAGTGGAGGTCTAACTAAAGGTGGCCAAAGTGTAAGTGGCTATGACTCCGGAGGAGGTTGGGATAAAGGACATGAGCCATGAAAGTGTATTCAATGTGGCTTGAACAACCATACAGTCAACACTTGTTGAGAGTTACATCGCAAACCAGCATAGGCCAATCAGGTTTTATATAATGAGAAAAGCAATAATATTCAATTGAAAACATGCGCCTCCGCTTCTAGATTTCCTAAAATTTCATCAAGATTTCCAATATTTTCACAGTTTGCATAATTTTTACAATGTAACTTTCCATGAATTAATTCCGCTTCCAATATGACCTATTTTTATACCAAAACCAAAGTTTAAAAACTTTGTTACAGATACTTCATTAAAAGAGTCCATTCAAAAATCCTTTAGGGCTCTAATGACTGCTTTCAATGCACCATAGAAAAGAAAAGGAACCAAGAAAACTGAAATTCATCGTATGTGAAGACAAGACATCGAGTTCTAACAAAATCCTTACAAAATTTCTGCATATCAAAGTCTAAGAGGCAGAGTTGAACAAATTAATCTCCATATAAATTACCTTATTCTGAATAACGTCTTTTAATATAGCAGTAATCCTTGCCAGAGACTCACACTTCTTCTCCATTTCACTCACATGTGTTAGATGGGCCACGTTCTTGTCATCCTAAACATTCAAAACATACTAATCAGTTGACTAATTCAAAACGATGAGCATATTTAGAAATAAGGCTGAACAATTCAATTTAAGGTACAAATGCAATGCTCAAATGAGTACGCCTGAAACATGTGTTTTATTTGCTGTAATAGCACATTAGCATTAATAACCTTTTTTCAACTACAAAAAAGCCCCCTAATTACAGAATATGAAAATCATAAAGTGTAACAATGAAGCCAGATAACAGTGAATTTCATGGTTTCTCATTGATCCTGATCTTTGGAGATTACTGAATGGAAAAAATCCTAATCAATACCTATTTGTAAATTTTATATAGAAAATAGAAGATTGAGGCACCTGCTGAATAGATTATATGAATGAAGAAGGACACTAGTGCATGTTGTCAGGGCCATAGCTATGTGGAACCCCAACCATCGCCTAGCCAAGGTTAGCCTTAGTCCAAAAACATGCTCCTGACAATGTATTAACAAGGATATGATTCATCTCAAGCCCTGCTTAACTAGCCTACAAGTTCCTTCATTACGTCCTCATGATGCTCATCCCACTCATAAGGTCTTTCATGTCATTGAGGCCCGGTAGCCAACATCATTGACAACACCTAACCAAGCTAGCCTCCTTAAGTGCACACAATGTGCCATAGAAATACATCTTGAGTAGCCAGGGAGCTTTGCTGATTCCGACATGAAACACTGAGGGCCTAGCATGTCTAAAGTGCATTCGGGTTGCCACCCAAGTCATTAAGCTTATTGACGCATATAGCATCCACTGCAAGCACTATAGTGTTCCCTCATGCAAGGCATCGTCCCAAGCTTAGCGATCCTCCTGGAGCATGCCAAACTCCGTGGAGAGGTACAACTAGGCACAAGGGCCTGATGATAGCGTAATCGGTCTATATCGTGCTACCATTGTTGCACATCAAATGCTAATTGTTGGCAAGAATACCAACCTATGGTCTAAGCCAAATGCGTAGTGTTGTCTCACACCGAGGCCTGCCCTCAACTTCTATATAAGAATGTCCATTGTTGCCTTTGAGCAAAGCCCCATCACAAGGCTATATTGCCAGTCACATGGCCCATGCAGCCTGACATGCAAGGCCATGCTGAGGCTAAGAATGGGGTTTCGCCCAAAGGCAATGATGGGCATTCCTCAACAGTGATTGAGGGTGGACCTAGGCCACTTGGAGGGGGGAGTCTATGGTCTTCCTAGAAGATAGGGTTGCCTCCAAGAACAGTGTTTGGGGCTTCAGAAAGGCAAGATTGTGCATCTTTCTTAGGCTAGAGGTTGGTGTTCTTTCCAATCACTAGCATGCGATATGCAACACAAACTGATTAGGCTATCCTAGAGCCCTTGTGCCTAGGTGTGCCTCTCTTAGGAGCTTGACATGAGCATGGCCTGTTCTAGGAGGATCAATTAGGCAGCCGACAAGGTTCAGGACAATATCTATGGTGCTTGTGGTGGGTTCTATATGCGTTGATGGGCTTAATGGCTTTGGGTGGTCATGCAAGGAATATGTTGTTAGTGCATTGGGCTTTTAGTGCTACATGGCAGAGTTGGCAGAGTTCTGTGGCTATTTGAGAGGCAATTCGATGGAACAGTGTGCGCATTTAAGGTAGCTAACTTAGTCACCTGTTTGCGACAGTTTAATTTAGTGCTGGCTAGCAGCCTTTGATAAGATGAGGGACCATACAAATGGGATGAGCGTCATGAGGACGCAATGAAGGGACTTGTGGACTGGTCAAGTAAAGCTTGACACATCAGGGCTCAAGATGAGTCGTGTCCTTATCAGTCCAATATTGGGGGAAAACTGGTGGGTCAGAGAAAGGCTCTCGTGGTGTAAGGGTGGCAGGCTAGTTGATAATTAGG
This sequence comes from Platanus orientalis, assembly GCA_025762735.1. NCBI lineage: Eukaryota > Viridiplantae > Streptophyta > Magnoliopsida > Proteales > Platanaceae > Platanus > Platanus orientalis. Next base: position 8,661 of record JAOXJP010152133.1, on the reverse strand, counting down.
GTGATACATGATTATGTACATGTAAAACAAAATGGCTGTGATAATGTGGCCCAGAGGATTACCAAACACCCTTGGATGGATCCCATTTAAAAGATCCCCTATGCTCAATCAATCTAATCAGATGATCATAACAATGAGCTTTTAAAATAATTTTTTACTAGGGCCATTCACACTATCATTTCCCCGGCTGTCCAAAGGAAGATCATACAACTTGGTCAAGCTATAGTCTAGAAGATCTCCTAGGTGGGATCCACAGTATGGTGTGTTCCAGCTAAACATTGTCAGCCTTGCATATTACTATGTTGTTGGTAGGCTGTTCTTAAGGCCTCTCAAATGAGTACATCAGATCCTGTCTAGACAGGAACAATAACTTGGAAACATATGATACAATGAAGCCAAATTAAAAGATAAAAAATTAAATATCAAGGTGATCCAAACAAATGACCTAAAGGTACACAAGAAATGACTAATTGTATACTTTACCTTCCGACCTTGAAGTTCCACTTGCAAGTCTGCTATTTTTCGTTGTACAGTGGTAAGCTCTCTTAAGACCCTTATCAAATCGTCACTCTTGTCACCAGTAGTAGTAGACAAGTTTTGCAGATCTTCCTATAGAAAAATGGACAAGCTCAAGTGTTACTTGATTGTGTCACATAAGATCCTAATCTTAAAGTGAATGTGTACGAGTGTCATTAGCATGTAAAATTCATCAGAAGGTACAATAATCAAACTAGACAAAGGTGAACAACCAAAAAGAAATATTTAAGATTGAATGGAAAAAATTATATTAGCCAATAAAGAATAATGCAGGAAAAAACAACTATTGTAAAATGCTTGGACATCCTGATGCGGACAATCAACCAAGACTTATGTATGTGCCGCCCCACAAGAGAACTAGATTCAAACAAGAATGTTATGTGGTTTTAGTAAGGGTCTTATAGGGGGTAACATTTATTTTATGTGTCCATGTAACATGGCCAATAGTGCCAAAAAATTGTGTTGGGTTATCTTTTTTAGAGTAATCTCGTTTTTTTATGTTTAACTAGGGGTGGGCATGGGCCAAGTTCAGGCCGGGCCATGGTAGACCCAGCCAAGGCCCACCATATTAAGCATCGGGCTCAGGCCAAGAATTTTTTTTAATATTTAGGCCCAAGCCCGGCCATATGGGTTTCATCGGGACTTGGGTCGACCCATGAATTTCACAAAACATGAATGATGAGGTTAAGGTTTGAACTCGAGACCAACTAAATAATATAATAATGCATCACCAATTAAGTTATAAGATCTTATTAGTTTTTTAAAGCCTAGAAAACTATTTACTTTATATTTTAAGAATTATTTACTATAAAAAATCATTTATCTCACTAAGAGTTGAACACAAGACCTTTTGGATTTTTTTTTTTTTTTACAAATTGAGCTATGAATTATTAATAATTTGAAAAGACTTATAGTGTACTTGGTATCCACTTGTAATGTAATAATTTCAAATTTCCAAGGTACTTGTAGCCATAAAGTAATGGTTCAAAATGATCTCATTCAGATTTTTACTGATTGCTAACTAAAACTAGAAATGAAGTCATCTTAGGTTTTTTAATAAAATGAAATGATATATGTTATCAAGTATAAATCTGAATGAATTCATAAAAAAAAAAAAAGTATAAATCTGAATGAGTTTGTTTTGAACCATTACTTTATGGCTATAAATACCTTAGAAATTTGAAATGAAATGATTATATTATAGGTGGCTACTAAACAGTCCCTTAATAAGTTGCATATAATACATACAAATATATATATATTATATATAGACAAGTTCGGGCCTTGGGCTGGGCTGAGGTAAGCCTAAGCTCGGCCTTTTAAAAACTTTGTGACCTAGGTTGGGCTCAAGCTTGGCTTTCTTGGGCCAAATGTCGGGCCGGGTTCAAGTTAGCCCGGGCCTATGCTCACCCCTACCTGCAAAGTAGATTCCCACTATGGGTGCCAATGTCTGTGTTGGAAAAATTTTCTTCTTCCCCACCTTGACTTAGGTTTGGGTGACACGGGTAACCAGGTTTGGTACATGTCTCAACAAAGAGGACTTTTCATAGACTTTGAAGGGAAAGAATGAAAAAAAAATCAAACTTTGTTGATATAATAATTGATAGCGCAGTACAAATGTCTTGCTTAATTCAAATGAGACACCTCTTTCTCTGGGGTCATCCTTCTTGATATCGAACAAGCTAGTGATAGAAATCAAGGAATGAACTAGCTACAATCCTCTCAAACTGAATTATAGATTATTTTATGTTACTCCTACTCCTAAGATAAAATAATTTCGATGATGATGTTGAGGATCATTTCTTCTTCTTACTCTTGTCTATTTATATCAAGTTAGTTAGTTACATCTTTTCCATGTTGTAAGGCAGGTACTCTTCACGTTCCATCATCTTGTCATCACAGCCACTTCCTCCATCATTCATTGTGATGTCGAATGCCCATCTTGGGATGTATCGTAGCTTTGTTATACATAATTTGTGCAAGTGATGACCCATGTTCGTTGTACATTGAACATCATGACACATGCCTTGGTAAAACTTTCCTACTTCGATTCACACCTTCATTTTAGCCAAGATCCATGCGTTCTTCATTCGTAGGTAAATTTTCAGGATGGTGCCAACACCACACTTACAAGTTAGTTCTTCCATCCATCATAGCCTTTGCCATGCAATTCCTTGTCCTAAGCTCTTCTAAGATGAATTTTCTTAATCAAGCATTCAGTTATAGTCCTTGATATTTGCTAGAAGCATATTTCCTTTGGTTATGTGGAAAATTAGTGTGTGTTTGGTGACCTTCCAAAGAATTCAATATCCTCATTTTCTCATTTTTTGGAAGAGAGAAAAACGGAGAAAATTATGAGAATGAATTCTTTGGAAGGTTACCAAACGCAACATCACTTGCCAATAAAAACTTCTTGGTATTCATACTTTCATTGGTGTTACATTCCTAAACTTATCTCGGTACTTACAAATTGAATTTCATTCTCAATGGACGGAAGTGTTTTACTTGTTACTTCTAAGTATTAATGGGATTGTGTGTTAATTTGAAAAAGTTGCGAAATTTGGAAATTCTACCATAGCTCGCCATGTAGTTTTGATTTGGCTACCTGAAGTTTGAAATTCAGTCGCACAGGGTAAAAAAATCGAACCACATGGTGAGCTGTTATAGGCCTGTTTGTAACCGTAGAGGAGTTCAAACTGTAGAAGATCCTCTCTCAAGTCAAATCGCTAGTGTTATTAATCATATAAATATGAAAAATTTAGGAAAAATCCTAAAAATTACATTAAATATATATGCCAAAATTGAGTGAATCGTAGAATAACTCAAGTAACTAGATTGAGTTAACGAATCAAATATGAGCAACATGGAACCAAGTTAGAAAGTGAACCATCCAGAATTCCAATTGATCCCCATTTCCCAGTTCCCTCATTGAGTTTTGAAATAGAATTTTTAATGATTGTGATGTTCTTTTTTTCTTTTTTCGGTAGTAGGTTGTGGTGTTCTAGTAAAATGCTATTAAACATTGTTCTTCCCCCATTGATTGTTCCAAATTGGTCATTAGCCCACTACTCCTGGAAGAGCTTGAAAAAACACGGCTTATTACATTGACCAACCATTGCTACCAACGTGGAATTTCAATATTTTAGCAACTTGTGTTTTTGAATTCATCTTATGAGCCCAGATCTTCTATTGCTTAAGCAAATTGGATTTTCCTAACATGAGGGTATTTTAGTAAACACATTAGATTGGATGCTGTTTAAGGAATTACACATGCCTAACATATTTATCAAATGCTTTTGTTCACCTGGTTATTGGAGCAGTTGGGAAATACATTGTGCTAATTAGTAGAGGATCCACTTGCTTCATATGTGACTTCTTTACAAAGATCTAAATAGGGGTACTGCATGCAACTGAGGATGGTATTTTACCAAAAAAAAAAAAAAAAACTGGGGCTGGTAGGGTTGCGTAGGGAGCCAATCCAATCCAGATTCTAAAAAATGAAGTGTCAACCCAACCCAACTTCAAACCTAAACTATTTTCCATAGTCGCACCTATAAATAGGTACTTGTAAGTTTGTAACTAATACTCAATAAGGACAAAAACAAGCAAGAAAAAATTCTACAGAGCCATTTCGGAAGTTGATTTGCTAGCAACATTACAACTATAATAACTAGAAAGCAATATAACTAAGAGCTACCGTAGTCACTTTGATTATCTGTAGCACCATCGCACATGTAAGTACTAATCCAAAGACATATTCACTGTATTCACTCTTTTCACTCTATTCTTTACAAAGTGACCATATTTACTTGAAGATTTTGATAGTCATTCAAGTAAAGGATTTAATGCTTTGATAAAAAGGTTATGCTCTTTAAGTAATATCCTGATTAGTTGAGAGTTGAAAAAGTTCATCAATGTAATTGGGTAATTTCCAAGATAGGAATTCATCTATATTTTTCTACATATACAGTTTATTGTAAAAAGTTATCATCTACGGTATGATGAGATCAAACCATGGAATAACGACTAGCAAATTGTTTTTAAAAAATATTTTATTTGTATTAAAACAAATTTTATATATTTTTTAAAAATTTTAGCCACAAAGAAATTATTTGTAAGAGGTGTAAAATTTAGATATTAAATCTTTGAATTGTGTCTGAGAAATCTTTATTCTCAAAGATTCTATGGGGTTCTAAATTGGAATGTACTTGTGTTTAAAAGACAAGTTAAAGGGATTTTTAACCAAAATTTTCTAAATTTTTAATGTACCATAATTATTGTAATTATGAATAAATTATTTTAATGATTAAAATACCCTTGATACGTCCAGAACCCTAGAAGGAGTATTTTAATCATGTTAGAAACCTACCTGAGGTTCTCTGGGTCTATAAAAACCATGATAACTCACCCTAAAGCTTAAGGTCGTTCAAAATGATTAGTTTGAGTGCAAATTTAGGGTCTTTATACTCATGAATACTGCTAGTTAAGGTTATTTGATGTATGCATCTATTGGAGAGATTGAGGCACTTTGATTTAGAAGATTAGAGATTGTCAAGTATTCTTCTTCTCATTATTTTTCTGGGAAGAAATTCGAGTTAATTTTAATGTGAAAGATAATATTATTAATGAAAAATCATCATGAACGATCATGAAAATTCATGTTTCACCATTAGCCTAGAACGCATCGAGTGTATGGTTAAGTCATTCTTGAGCAAATCTTAAAACCCATATTTAAAACCAAACCATCTATGGTATGCATAGGGGTGGCAATTTGTGTTGGCAGGCTGGTTCATGTTGTGTCGAGATAAGTGTATATGATCATATGGTTCAATCCAAACCTGACCTATTTATTAATTGTGTCAAAGCGGGCTGACCCGTTTTGACCCAAAACACATTTACAGTCAACCCTAACCTGTTTATTTTATGTTGGGTTCATGTTAAGTTCGCAAATTATGTGGTAATTCATGTTGGCGGGTCAGAATTGTCTCATGTCAAGTTAAGGGTATACGACTATATAGATTGTTGTGCAAAAACATAGATTTGGATTGTACACAGCAAAAATAGAAGAAGAAATTAATGCAAACAGCAAACACACAAAACAAGAACAAGACAATTTAACGTGGTTAGCTTAAAGCCTACATGCATGGGCCAAAATGACAAGAGAGCTTTCACTATGAGAAAATAGAGATTACGATGAGTATTGCGGCTGCCACTTCTCTTCCAAGACTCTTTTTCAATCTCAAGAGAAGAAGCCCCTTAGAAAACCTACTGCTAAGTGGGTTTAAAACCCTAAATAACCAAAACCAACCAAAATAGCATGTTCCATTTTATTTCATGACATGGCTCTCGACTGAGAGTCATGTCAATTAAACCACTATCTCAACAAATATCCACCTTGGCTTTAATTCTACCTAGACTTACTACAAAAAAACTTTACTCCCATCTTCTAAACACAACCCCGAGAGGGTAACTCTAGATACTGTGAACATTTGTATTTTTAACAAGACACAAAACCTGTGACATGTGCACCACACTTCATCTTGACTCACATTCCAAGACCAACTTGGAGAAAACCTATACTTGTCCTTCTTAGTGAACTATGCACCATATAGATTTGGAATGCACTTCCACCTTGAACCTGAATCATAACATGTTTGTTATCACCGCAAACAACCATTGGTCTTAAAGAATCACCGGTACACATACCATCGAATCAATTCGGTCCTGATACCATCCGATTCGATCATATCATTGTCAATGCACATGTGTAATTGCCTTTAGTTAACTCGCTTAATCAACTCTAGAGAGGGACCTCGATACGTTCTCTCTAACTGTAGAAACTGTCTCACCATCATCTACCACCTAGAAACCCACATCACCTCTCTTTGTTGCATCTATAAAAGAGACCCTACACCAGCATTTGTTATTTTGTGAACCCCATTTTCAGTTATTCGTCGATGTCAAAGGAACATCGTTAATAACCATATTCTCCATCAAACGATACAAATCATCACTACACTTTTCTCCCTTTATTACTACCAAACAACCATGTGTAATTTTCATGGCTCCACCTATAGCTGAATATCTGCAAACCTTAGAGTTCAATCGGCCTAAGAATATTAAATTCTTTCGCATCTTTGGAACATATGCCACACCACCCAAAGTAAAAACTACTACATCAAACATCTTAATCTTCATTGTCCCAATATCCGTGATGTCACAAGTTTATTCATCACCCAAAGAAATAAAACTTGTCTTCTTCTCTTGGAATGTATCAAAATATTCTTTTGTAGAGAAAATATGAATAAGATAATCTGAATCTAATATCCATTCATCATGAGAAAAACTATTCATACCTTTGGAAACTATAAGAACATCTCCAATGTATTTTTATTCCTCTACCAACGTTGTACTAGGACTATCACCTTTCTTCATGTTAGCACACTTTGAACAATCCATTCTCATGTGACCATATTCTTTGCAACAAAAGCACCGTACATTATCATTTCCTCTAGGCTTGGATCTAGACTAACCTTTATCACTTCTAAAACCTTTTTCATTTATTCTTCCCGCAAATAGACCTTTTGCTCGCTCCTCACCCTCTTTTCTAGATACTTGCTTCTTTATTTCCCTATAATACAAGGATGCATTAACATCCTCTATGGAGATGGTATCATTTTCATAAAATAAGGTTGTAACAAAGTGTTCTCTGATGTAAGTAAAGAATACAAAACAATGATAACTTAATCTTCATCATTAATCTTAATATCAATATTTTTCAAATCCATGATGATTTTATTGAATTCGTCCAGATGCGCTTTCAAAGACATTCTCTCATCCTCAATGCATAGAGGTGTTGTTTCAAATGCAACTTATTCGTGAGAGACTTTGTCATATACAGGATCTCTAACTTGAACCACAATTTAGCCGCAGACTCCTCTTTTGCAACCTCTTGCAATACCTCATCGGCCAAGTACAACTGAATTGCATAGAGTGTCTTAAGGTCAAGTTCCTCTCTTTCATCTTTCGACATCATCATAGGAAGTTTTTCCTTGTCCACCAATGATTTGACTAGTCCTTGTTGAACCAACAACGCACGCATCTTAATGCACCATCAGTTGAAGTTGTTATGTTCATTAAATTTCTTCATTTCTTATTTTGTTGTCATATTAAAATACCTCAATCGCAACTTAGGGCTCTGATACCAATTTGTTGTGCAGAAGTCTAGATTTGGATTGTATGCAACAAAAATAGAAGAAGAAATTAATGCAAACAATAAACACACAAAACAAGAACAAGACAATTTAACGTGATTTGGATTAAAGCCTACGGCACAAAAATTACGAGAGAGCTTTCATTATGAACAAATAGAGGCTACAATGATAATTGCGGCTACAGCCACTTCTCTTCCAAGACCCTATTTCAATATCAAGAGAAGAAGCCCCTTAGAAAACCTATTGCTAAGTGGGTTAGAAAACCTATTGCTAAGTGGGTTTAAAACCCTAAATAACCAAAACCAATCAAAACATCATGACACGGCTCTCGGCTGAGAGTTGTCAGTTAAAGCCACTATATCAACAGAGATCAACCTGTTATTAATCATGTCAAAGCAAGTAAGAAATACATTTACAGTCAACCCTAAAATGCTTATTTATTTCGTGTTAGGTTTGTGACAAGGTTCACGGTCGTGTCAAACATTGCGACCCGTTGTATGTACACACCCTATTCCTTTTTAAGAATTGACTACGTGCAATGCCAGTTGGGACACTTTACGAGTGAAGCAAGTTTGAGCATGACTCTACCCAGAAACCAGTCGAGTAATCTATAGGCGAGTTGTGAGACCACTCACATGAGGCCGTTGAAACTTTTTTTCCATGAAGGATTATGATGTCGTTTATAATCTCCAACCAAGCGAAGTGAGGGTCAGCACATCAAAATCAAACACCCCACAGGATCTACCGCTTTCATTCTTTTGACCTTCTGCAAAGTCAAGAAAAACAATGAAAAATAAAAAATACATGAAATCAAGTCGGCCAGCAAGGGATGATATTATAGTTGACTTTTTGTCTGTCCTTCGGGTCAACACGCTTCGGCCATTTGTTTTTAGAGAGGCATCATATATAT
>JAOXJP010152122.1:0-13086 GCA_025762735.1 Platanus orientalis | reverse complement strand
CCTTTTTGGAAAGTACATGAGCCACCTTATTATTGTTCCTACTAACATAAATTAAATCAAAATTATGAAACTAATTAAGTAGAAGTTCGCAGTCTTCAATGCAAAGTCTTATATCTGTCGAACATTCCTCCAAGCTTCCCCACATCATTGTAATGATATTCTTTGCATCTCCTTCTATTTTGTGTTTCTCGATTCCTATTACAATCGCCATACATAGCCCAAATAAAGCAACTTCATTTCCACCAATAGCAATGAAGCTATACTTCTCTTTTTTGATCTAGCTATAATCATCTTATCTTTCATATTTCGAATCACTATCCCTAGTCCAACTCTTTGGTGATTTATTGAGAGTGCTCCATCAAATTCAGCTTCACAAAGTTCAATTTTGGAGGATTCCACCTTCTTTGCTTCTCGTTCATATCTTCCAATCGTACTGGAGTGTTTATCATTTTCATTTCCCTTGTCAATCTGTAATCATTTTCCAGAATAAGTTTCATATTATTTTCTTTATTTGTAAAAATAATATCATTTTTATGGCACCATATATTATAGCATCCATATTCTATCTTTGTTTTTGATACCAAAATTAATTAACCATATTTTGAATCGTTCCTTAAATGATTATATTTCATTTACGTCTATCCTTATTGATAATTGAGATGCATACTAGATTTTTTATATGAATGGACATGTAATAAGTCCATCAAGTATTGTTTCTTTTTCTCCTTAGCATAATGGATAGATTGTTTGGACATTTAATTTTCTTTTATTAAGGGTAATCTTAATTGGTATTGCTTCATTACAGGTTCTCCATAAAATGCTTAATTTTAGGTGGTATTTTTAAATTTCAAATTTTATTACATAGCAATGGAGTTTGTGTTACAGAGTTTTGTTTATTTCTATACTACTATTATTTGTATTATCATTTAAATTATTATTTTCATTATAATTTCTATTGTCATTATTATTATTATTATTATTGTCATTATCATCATTCATACAATCATTGTTTTCAACATTATTGTTACTATTAATGTTATGATGATTTCCACTAATTCTTTTTATTATTCAACATTATATAGTTAGTATTACTATTATTTATTTCATTATCATTATTTGGCTGATCTCCCTCTTCTCTACTATTCATATTATTATTCATTCCTATATTTTCCTTTATATTGTTTGTATTCTTTATTTGTTCATTTTGATAATTATTTCTACAAAACATCATGATTTAATTGAGTAATTGTCTTTCTTTTCGTAGTGTCGGATTAATTTATCTTCATGATGATTTTCCTTATATATCTTTTCTTTATTTCATTTAGTTCATTTTCTGTTAACAAATCTTGACGTTCTAATTCTTTCCATTCTTTGGTTTCCTGATTTATTGCATCCTTTACCTTATTAATATTGTTATCTATAGGCTTTACAAATTTTAGGGTGATTCTTTCAATAGTTGGTATCCATGGGTCTTCCAAAAAATCTACCTTTTTTTTTGTTACCAATTTCTCATCTTAGTCTTTTTTTAATAGTTCTTTTCCTTTAATTAGGATTTTCCCCAACCATAAACTGTTTCTTGAACATTTTTCTTTAAGAAATGTTTTCTTAGGAAAATATATGGATTTTACAGTCTTTACACAAGAATTCTAGGGTTTGGAGGATTCTCCTAGCCTGTTTTTCTAGTAGAGCCTTATTATAAGCGTTGAGATCTCTAGAAGCCATACTTCCATCTCCTTAAGTTGTCCCACTTTATCCAATAGATTTTTTCTCATTTTCTTTTTATCCCCACCAAAAGTATTTTTGTTTTTTATCTATTGTTTCATAGATTTTTTGGGTACCAAAAAACAAGACATCATATATGTTGGGAGTGCTGTAATTATAGCCTTTAATAGTATCTCCTTTCCAGTCTGGTTAATTAGTTTTCCTTCCATCTTTATGTCTTATTTGATGTTTTTTCTTCTGTGCATGAAAAAAATGATGATTTATTTTTCCTATGTTAGATGGTAATTCTAAATATTTCCCCGGGTTTATTTTTAATTGAGATATTATATAATATTTCTTTTGTCTAGGAGTATCACTACTAAAATTAATCTCTAGTTTTCTGTAATTTATTGTTTGTCTAGAAACATTACAAAATTCTATTAAAAAATATTATATATATATATATATATCATAGTCATCAACAAATTACAAATATGATGTTATAGGACTGGTTCTTCTTATTTTATCCCTTCTTTCTTATTTTTAGTTTTTCAAGATTTGATGAAAATCCTTCCATGCATATAAGGAATAAGAAAGGTGGTGTTGGATCACCTTATCTTATTCTCCTAGATAGATGAATATTTTTACTTGGTGATCCATTAATTAGGATTTGGTATGTTACTAATGATACACACTCCATTATAACACCCCACATCTACTTTTGTTAGAATTTTAGAAACATAAACTAGGCACTATGTGTCAATGAGTGATACCCCATATATATGTGAGCAAGTAGGCTAATCTTAGTCCTGTTAAGAGCTGAGTATGTCATTAAAATGAGTAAGAAAAAAAGATAACTAGGTTTGAGTTGGAAACCTGAAGGGTAAAAAAGACTAGAATCTGACTTTCATGATCGACCCCTAAAGGGATGATCGATCATGAAGCCATGATCAAGACCCAATTCGATCATGAGCCTAGGGTCACCCATAAGTGAAATTCCAGTGAGGCATGATCGAAGTTCATGATTGATCATACACTTCAACCATGAGCCTCGGGAACCCCTCAGAAAAAAGTCTAGAAAACAAGATTGAAGTCTTTGATCAATCATGACCATGGTAAATCCCCAAAGCCATGATCGATCATGGAAAATCATGATCGATCACCATTGGAGAAAATGAATCTAAGGATTTATGCAATACATGATTTTGCCCCAATATTGAGTGGGACCCATATGTGATGACCCAAAACCCTATATTTTCTCTCATTAGACTTAAGAAACATTAGAAAAAAGAAAAGAAATGGGAAAAGAGAGATTTTTGGAGAAAGGGGAAAGAAATCCCTAATTTAGTTAAAGTAAGCCATAAAAACTCTTTTAATGAGATATTCTTTCTTGGTTTTGAGGTTTTCTTATAGTTTTTCATTAGATCTCACTATATAGGAAGTTCAATACTATTTTGTTTTAGAGAAAGAGGAATTGGAGAGTGCTTTGAAGAGAAAACACAAGGGAAAGGAAGTTCCACAAGATCTTGTTTTAAGGAAGAAGTAGCTAAGGTAAGTGATTATATAGGATATACCCCTATTTTTACTCTTAGGATCTTAGTTCTATACTTCCTAAATCTTTGTTTTGAAGTTTTGATGTTAAAGTTCCATGGATTTTAAGGTTCAAGACATGTGAATGGTTTTATCTCACATGGTTATGGTTTATTTTGCTAGAATCTCATAAATCTTTGTTTATCCATGTTAATTGTAAATAATTATATGTTTTTCATGTTAGGATCCTAGAATCCCTATTTCTATGTTTGAGATTTGTATCTAAGTGAAAGCTTTGGTTACCAAAATATGTAGATTTCATCCATGTTTTCTTAAAAAGATTTGTACACTGATTTTTATAGATTTCTATATGTTATTTGAATTGGTTGCATTATTATGCTTCATTCCATATTCGAATTTGAATTAAAATGTCTCTAGATTCCATAATTCCTTATGTATTCTATAGTTGGGTCAAACATCTTGTGTTTTCATGCATTTGGCATGCCATATGTTTTGCATCCATTGGCAGTTGTTCTTAAGATTTGAATCTTGGAATTTTGTAGATATGTATCTTCATATTCCAAAAGCTCATGTATTGTATATCGATTGTTTGTTTTGAAAGTTTCGATCAAATATACATATGTTTGGATTTGTGATTTTGGTCCTTCCCGTGGGGTTAATCAATGGCTAGACCCTTTTTTTGGGGATTATAAAATGATCTGGCCCTTCTCTTGAGGATTATACAATGATCTGGTCCTTTCATTAGGGCTAATAAATGGTTAGGTCATTCTCTTAGGGATTGTACAATGACCAGGCCCTTCCCTTGTGGTTAATCAATGGTCAGGCCATTGTCCTAAGGAATTATGTGAGGACTACACTCTTTTGTTTTGGAGGAATTTTCAAGACTAAACCCACACATGGGTTAATATATGAAATTAGAATTTGTATTGTTGGGAACTGTTTGATTGTTTTGAAAAGAGATTGACACTTACTCCCTTTGAAGTATTTTTTTGAAAATGTTCTGTTTGAAGAGTGAGGAGGCATATGCCTTTTAGAACCACATATTACACATTGCATATGTTTGTATCATAAATGTGAATTTGAACTTTATTTAATATATGTATTTTGTTTGTAAACTGTTTTAAATTGATACATACATGTCTATACATGATTTTACATTTCATATTGTCATGTTCCGCTTAACCTTATTTCCGTGTATGTTTTGTATAATCTCTTACAAGACATGGACTCACCCATCCATAACATTTTTCAAATTAGGGTGATGAAGAGAGACTAAGGACGATAGGAGGTGTGGCATGGCAGTTGTGTAAGTCCTAGTTGTAGAGATTGGACTTTAGACTTATGTCCATTTATATGTTTTGGAGATACTGTATTTGGGAACTTATTGGAATATTTAAGGAATGATGTAATAGGTAGTTGAACTCCTTTTGAAAACTTTACTATTTGATGATTGTTAGCTCCTTCCACTATTATCTATCTAGTTAGAAGTAATATTTAATTCCGTTGCTAGTATGTGAATGAGAGACTATTTTATATTCTGTTGCGTATGACATGTGATATAGACTAAGGTAAGAAAAGATGAAGAAAGAACGAATGTGAGTATTACCAATGTCATGATCCGAATCAGGTTTGGTTTTGGGTCATAACACCATTATCCATTTAACCATTTTTTTACTAAAACCCTTTTTTTCTAGTATTTTCTTTGGAAATATCCATTTTACCCTATCATAAGACCTATTGATATATAGTTTAAGGGCCATATATTGATTAGAATTTTATTTACTTTTGTGGGCATCAGGAAAAAAAGGGGAAGGGGCTCGCACCTCTCCTAGGTTCCCTTCTCAGCTTCAATCCCCACTTTTCTTAGTGTTTTATCACATGACTGACCCCGGGTGAGGATTTTTAGGAGTTGCCACCAACTCGGGTTTATCAATGGAGTTAGATGTTAGCTCCCTTTCTTAAAGAAATGAAGTCTATACTCAGAGGTCTAAGGGGTTAACTCTTAGTACTGGTCTGGTTTCCAAAGAAAATGGTAAGTTGTTTTGTTGCAATTAGGTAAGGTGTTAGGCACCCCAACCACCCACCTTTTTAGGGTGGCTTTTCAAAGCACACATGTCATAAGTTTCCATAAGTGTACGTTCCATTTAGAATAAGCTATGTTCACTTTTAAAATCCAATGCCTGAATTTTCACTCAATGCCTAAATTTTATGCCTGATGCTTGAATTTTTAAAGAATGTAAATTCAGACGTTGGGCTAATAGTGGGCCTCATACTTGGTTATGTAGACTTTTTGCATAGAGACTAGTCTTGGGGTCCCTTTGCATTCATGTTGGGCCTTGTGGGTCCCTAGTTTTATTTTGAAATTTCTGGAATGTTTCAGATAGGCTTAACACCTGGAATTCTCCAATGCTTCAATTTTAATCTTGGTGCCTGAATTTTTATAAGCGTTGGGAATAACAGGTGCCCACAAGCTTGATATTTCCTCCCTAGTTGGTCTTTTAGGTCTCTTATATTCTTGTGCAAGTTCAAGTGAACCTTAAGGTCCAAAAAATGGACCCTAACATCCACCACCTGAATTTCCATATGCTTAACAATTTGGCCTGACGTCTGGATTTTAATTACTTAAAACTCAAGCATTTCTAATTGGACATAAATCCAACAACCTATTTTTTAGTTTGTTTGGACCCCCTTTTTGGGGTTAAAAAATTATAAAAATTAAAATGGGTATAAGGGACCCTCATAAGAGTATTGTATAAAGAAATTAGGTTCAAATTCAAACTACAAAAATCTCAAAACTTTTGCACTATAGGTGGGTTAAGAAGAAGACAAAAAAAAAAAATAATAATATTTTAGGTCAGATTTGGAGGGACCGATCTGAGATCCAAACATGCTCTAAAAATCATGAAAATTTTAATACATGTAGGTCACCTATCCATAAGGCTACCATAAAATTTTGGGATCATTTCAATCCCTAAAAAAATTACAAAAGAATCGATAAGGTATTATGGTAAAAAATAAGTGTAGCAAAGACATGTTTTGTCTCCAATGTGTAGCCATCTTCAAGAGACAATCATGAGGCTTATATTGCACATCATAGTAGTATATAAAGAGTATGAAAAATAAAATGATTGAATCTAACCTAGCATCCCAGAAGAAAGGGGTTTAGGGTTACCTCTTCTAAGGGTTGAAGCAAGGGTTAGTTGCTTAGGGTTTTCCCTCTTCTTTAATTTTCTTTTCTTTAGATTTTTCCTCAGAAAATCCTTCATCTTTAGCACAAAATTAAGTATTTATAGGGATTTGGGGGTGTGGTTGAAGGGCTGAGATCCATCCTTGAGCCTTAGGAAGATCAATGGCTAAGGTTAGATAGTTTAGAGGCTAAGGTACTCATGGCATTGGTTGAGAGCAATCAATGGCTAGCATTAGAAGATGAGTGGATAAGTGAGATGGTCTAGGGCTGAGATTAGAATTAGGTTTTGCTAAAATAAGTGGCTAGGATAGAGTTTGGGATTTAGGGAAATCAAGGGTGAGAGATTAAACGTCTCATAAGAGACACTTTTCCTATTGGTTGAGAGCAATCAAGGGGTGAGATGGTTTGTGCAAAATGAGGGATTAAGGATGAATCATATGGATTATTGAAATTCATGTGATTGATCTTAGAGGGCGTACATGGGGGTGCATAAAGGAGATCCTCATCTAAGGGCTAAAGTGAATGCCCTTAGTGTGAATGCATTAATGAGCTAAAAGTTAAATTTTTTTAGCTCATTAATATATAATAAAGAAATTTCAAGGGAAAAGGTTCATTTATTGTACAACCTTACTTTTAGGATTCCCATGCTTAAAAATACGCAGACTTAAAGTACATTTTTAAAGTCTCGGATGTTCCAATCGTATTGGTTCAGTTGAAAATGGATTACGATAAGTGTAAGTTGAAAAAATTAGGGTTTGATTGACATCAAAATCTCTTAAATATTTATAGGAAGGGTAAGATGGTTAAATTGGTCTCTAAGATCTTTATATGAAAGGTGACCCATGGGTTTTACGAGACACAGGTTTAGACTGTTCTGAAAATCGAAACTTGAGTTAGAAATCACGTTCGAAACCCTCTTTCAGCAAGTGAAAATTCTTGGTTAGAAATGTCATTAGAGTTAGTTGACGTTGTCATAAAAAATTGATGGGTAATAGAATATTGAATGTCTGAGAGTCTCTGAGCCATAAGAACTGACAACCTGACCTTTGGGTTCTTGAGCAATCTTCGGGAGCTTTTTGAAGGGGGGTCACTTGGTAGAGCAAATTGACCATAGTTCACTAATAAATGTGGATTTTGGGCTAGCTTGGTTCTATAATTGATCTCCTTTAAGAGATTGTCTTTTGAAAGTAGAGAAAAATCTAAGAAAATGGGTTTGACCTTGTGGAATTTGGTTTCTAGGGGTACTCTCGGGGGTTCACTGTGTGCCAAAACTAGTCAAAGAGTGTTATAACCTGATTGAGACAAAATGTAGTGATTGAGACTTGTGGAGTCTATAGATGACATCGTCTGGGGTGACAATCTTTTAAGGACATTGAAGATATCAAGAGATGGCCACTGACAGACTAAATTTTAGATCTCTGGTAAAATTTTCAAGGGTTAATGACCTGACAGTTGCCCTAAACATGCTTACTCATTTTGAAGTAAATAAAGGAATTTGAGTAGATTGATCACGTGAATGACTATAAGTATTAAATAGATTTTTGAAGGCTTTAAAAATTTGAAGAAATGGCCATTGACTATTCAGGATTTAGTTGTTCGGGGAACTCCTAGAGCTTATTGAGGGTCAAATACAGTTAGAACTGTTTCGGTATGACTTAGAGAAGGTTCAAGATATTGGAGGGGTTTGAGGTCTTAAATGGTTTTAATTGAGAGATGACTTATTGGGGGTAAGGCAAACATTGAGAGCTTTCTAAGGGTTAAATACAAACCAAAAAATCTTGGTTTTTTTAAGAAATTGAGAAATTGGCTATTGCCAGATTCGAAGAGGATCCATTTTGAGGACAGTTCTTTGAAGAGGGTTAAAATTGGAGTGTGTAGGATTTGATGTGACATCATTCAGGTGACAAGAGATGCTTCGAAGGTTTCTTTAGGGTCCAAGTAAATTGTCTTAAACGTAAAGGGTAAAATTGTAATTTCTCCACCTACGATGCATCATTGTGAGAAGGCTTATGGAGGCTCAAGAATTTTGAAGACAATGAGATTGGTAGTCTTGATTTTGGACCCTTGTAGTCCTATTGATGTTTCTTGAAGAATTAGGATTTGACTAGATATGGTGTATTTTGACTGATCTTTAAGATGGAACTGCACATGACATGATATAGATGATGTTTTTGTGACCGAAATATCCGAGTAACACTTCACAAGGGATGTCTAACTTTCTAGAGTCCAGGCTTGATCTCCCTAATAAAAGTTCATTGATTAAGATATAATGTTTTTGATATTATTTTTTATAATACATTACATATGCTAATTGGTTTATATTAGATTATATTTTCTGGAGTTTTAAGCTTAGGGATTAGTGTATGTTTTATTAATGTCATTAATATTTATGTTATTGTTGAATTATTCTAATATGGCCTCAACTATATCTTCCCTTACAATGTCTTAAAATCCCGATAAAATCCTACCTGTAAACCATCTAGACCTAGTGCCTTGAGCTTTCCAAGATCAAATACTGCTTTCTTGATTTCTTCCCTACTAATTTGTCTATTGAGATTTTTTTTCACATTTTCTAACAACATTTTTGTTGCACTTAAAATATTTTCCATAATTTCCTCATTTGGGTTATTAGTTGTAAATATATTATTGAAGAATTGATTAGTTATTTTGGCCATTTCATTGTGTTCTTTTTACCCAAACCCCGTTGTAGTCCTATAAAATTGTAATTTTATTAGTTTGTCTTCTTGTTAAGGTTGTTAAGTGGAAGAACCTAGAGTTCTTATCACTGCACTTTAGCTAATTGATACATGACTTTTGAATCCAAAAGATATCTTCATTTTTCTCTAATTCATCTATAAGTTTTTTCTATGAGAATTTCACTAGTCAGTGTTTTATTATATAGTTGATATAGTGGTAATTTATTATAATTTAATTATTTCCAAAAGTATGTTTATTCCATTTTTAAAGATTTATTGTTAGTCTATTAATATTATTTTGTACTTCTTCCATTTTAGAATCTCTACTTATATTTTTCCAACTATTTTCTATATGTTCTCTACATCCCAGTTTTTGTTTCCACATCCACTCAAACCTAAAAGGTCTTTGAAGATATCATCTCTTTGGAAATAGGTTTTGGATGATAGGAGCATAATCAAACCCTTAAGGATTTGGTTTTCAATGATGACATGTGGAAACAATAAGTTCCATTGTACATTTGTAGCCCCTCTATCCAGTCTTTCTTTGACATAATTGTTGTTACTATTTTTATTTTTATTTTTTATCTAGGTAAATGGTGGGCCAACAAAGCCTAGGTTAACTAATCTTCCTTTATCTAAGATGTTTTGGGCTTCTTTAAGCCCCCAACAAGAAATGGGTTGCCCTCCTATTTTATCATGTTAATCCTAAATACAATTTCAAAGATTATATATCTATTACACATTTCTTTCATATTACACATTATATATTTTGTTCTATTATTGAGCTAACCTCATGATAATCCATTTGGATCTACATGGCAAAAATTCTAGACATAATTTATCCTAATTTTTAATCAATATCCTATCTTTTACATTTAGTTTTAGAGAAAAATAAAATTTGGGTTTATGATTTTTATATGTAACCTTAATTCCTAAACTATTAAGGATTGTCCGATTCCTTGACAGTTCCATACCATAGTATTCATTGGGTCCCTTAGCGCTGTTGTGGGATAACCATCATAACGCGTTCTTGTTTTATGTCGATGTTCTATTTCTTTTCCACTTATCCATTTTAATTATGTTCATTTTATTTAAATATATACCTTGTTCTATTAAAACATAATGATTGAGTATACGTTTTTTTTTTTCTTTCATAATTGCTAATTTAATCACATTTATGCTGTATATTTGTTTTGATCAGCTATCCATATAATACACTTATGAAAAAAAGAAAATAATTAAAAAATGAGGAAGACTTATTTGGATTCTTGAAAGAAATTTTTTCATATAATTCATGTTTAAAGGTACCTTTGGTGGAAACAATTTCACTTTCTCAAACATGCTTCATGCATCTTCTTGTTTAGTCTTCTTAGCCACCTTTTGGTTTCCTTTTGACAAGACACCTTCATTTCTTTTTTTATTTATTATTTCTTCTAGGCATGCTTCCATATCAACTTCCATCTCATGGGGGTTTCCTGCTTGTCTCTTCTTATTTCTGTTTTCTTTTTATTTTCTTTGGCTTTGACTTGGAATTGAAAATGGATGAATTTGGTGTTATAGAGTTCGACTTGGATTTTTCTGGCTCCAGTCTACTTGTGATTTCAAACTTTGAGTCACTACTAGGCTTGTAATTGGTATGGGTACTCGATTGCCCATTTTTTGGGCCCATTTGGTTTGGCCCATTAAGATCTTGACAAACCACACCTTTATTAAAGGCTATATAGTCATTTTTATTCATACCCGAGAGGTTTTCATTAACAATCATCTTCTCTTTTCCTTTCCCATTGGGTCCCTAAACTTAGTCTTATGCACCTGAGAGAGATGCCCCTTCAGGCCTGACCAATCAGGCATGGGTCTTGCCTTGATTGGTCTCCAAGCGCTTGACCGGTTAATGGTGCGACTGTGTTATGTTATAACTCTATTTTTCGCATCAATGGCCCCTATTCGTTGCCTATTTTGGAAGATTCCATTCTTACGATTGAGAGTGGATTTTGTCCACTATAAGAGGGAAACTTTCTTTTTTAGGGAATAACTTCAATCATTTGAAAGAGTATTAGAATCCTTACCAAAAGTGATCCTCTATTGAAGAGGAACCTCTCTCTTTCACTGTTTTGAGCTTCCAAAGCCTACTATCTTGCTGAAAAACACTTTTTAGTCTACTCTCTTATTATCTCTAGCTAGCATCCTAAGAAGACAGACACTTGTGGGTTATCTCAAGAAGAAACTCTAGTAGCTCAAAAGCTAAGACTTGAAACATTGTGGGTGTACTAAGACACAATAGCACATCAACAAGGAGCACTTACACTTAGTAAAATAGCAATATCAACCATCTTTTAGTAATATTTGTTTACTCTTTGCATTCATTTGTATTCATATTCATATTCATCTTGTTTTTCTTTCGTTAGAGATATTGGAAGCTTAACCACATTCACCGGAGACACCAAGTGTATTGTATAGCTTGTTAATTGCAAGTAGATTGGTTTTATATGTTTTTGACCTAGATTGTATTAGTTAATCTAAATAAAACATGCCTAAGCTCGGTAGTGAGCTTTAAAAGAGTAGATGTAGGCCATCATGCCTAACCACTATAAATCTTGTGTTGTGGATTGTTTGTGTGATTTCCTATCTCTTTAAGTTCATAGCCATATCAACTATTGCACTTTGTCTAGTTGATAACATTCTAGAGTAGCTACATTGTTGGCACACACACTTGGATTAATTCAAAAGATGGTAAAATTGAATTAAAACCAATCCTAACAGTCTAAAAGGGGTAACGAAATTTGGAAATCCTATTCACCCCCTCTAAGATAAAACTATGTCATATTTCAAAATGTTATATCCAAATTATAAATAAACTTGAGTAATTAATCCCAAGAACGTTTGGGGGAGCCGATCTAGAAACTTAGGCAGATTGAGACCCTTTGTCTTGATCATTTTATTTTAGTTGAGTTCTTATAGGGGCTAATGAAAGATGTTCAACATGTCATTGAGAAAATATTTCATAGAGTTGCCCTTTGGGCCTCCTCGGTTTATATATTCCATGAGCTATCTATTGACTCCTTCATCAAAAACCTCCCCATCATTACTACTTCAGCCCCTCATGCTCCTTTTCAGATCAGACATGTTTTGAGTCGTTAGGATTTGACCTTAAAGCTTAACTTTGACAGTTTCTTAAGGCTGAAACCTTGATGCTCAAATTACCCAACATGTGAGGGCTAGTTTATTATTTTATTGTGGGGACTATCACTCCAAGCTTCCCTTAGAAAGCTTATTAATAACTACTGTTCTTAAAACAACACACATCTGAATCATTACTCGTTTCACAAATTGTCAAAGACAAGAAAAACTACATAAAAGAAAGAGAGAAAACAAGCATAAAGACGAAATTTGTATTAAATATGTAGGCTAGAAGACAACTTGTATGTTTACACAACACTCTTTTACATTGCTACACCTTGAACCATTAACTCACCTTGACACTGCCAGGACCCCTAGTTATGTTGTAGACGTCTTCCTTGGACCACCCAGAGGTTTATTGGACGTGTGAGGCTTCCAAGAAGAAGAGCATGAAACTTGAAGTGGCTATGGGTTGGAAAGTACGAGGAACTTGATGGAACGTGGTGTTTCTTGAGTCTGAATAGAATGAAAAGCTTACCCAATGTGTAGCATGTTGCGTATTTATAGAAAAATATGGATTACATTTAGACTTCTAAGTAGGGGTGGGCATGGGCAGGGCCGGCCCGAGCCCGGCCCTCAAATTGGCCTGAAAAAGCCCGGCCTGAGCTAGGCCCGATGAGGGCCCGAGCCCGGCCCGAGGCCCGCACTTTTACATATATAATATATATGTATTATATATAATATACTAATTATTTTGAAATTATTAATAGTATATAGCTTAGTTGATAAAAATTGTTTTTTACAAAAGTATTGGGTTAAGTCCTAGTGAAATCA
>JAOXJP010152111.1:0-13086 GCA_025762735.1 Platanus orientalis | reverse complement strand
CTCTCTCTCTCTCTCTCTCTCTCTCTCTATATATATATATATATATATATATATATATATATATATATGATCATCCCTATTTTGATCGCATCCATTTCCCCTTTTGTTTGGGCTTCAGATGATATGGCCTTTAACTTAGGAACCCACTTCCTTACTGGGTGTGGCCCATTATGACCCCCATCCCTTGAGTTGAGGCCCATTGGACCACTTTTAATTGGATTCGTTGTTGAGCCAACTTTGAAAAACTCAAATTTTGAAATTCTCACTCTTTAATATTCCCCTCAACACCATCGCAATTTGATCTTGCTTCATCATCTATCATCTCCACCCTTCGATCGCTCACCTTTGGCAATCAGAAGTCTCAACTCTGTGTTTTCTACATCTACCACGAGAGAGACCCCGTACTTTCACCCATTGCTGCCCTTTACCACCTTGGGATTGATTCTATGAATCTCTGGTGATCATTTTTGAAATAGCAGAACCCCTTCTTCAATTTTAGCCGGGCCCCATTTTAAAATGCCTGCTGCTTCCACCTCATTTTCAACAAATGTCATGGCTTGATTAGAAGGCATACCAACTGAGAATAACTCAAAAAAAATATTATTTTCTCTAAAACCCTTTGATATTGTCTCATTCACCACCTTCCACAGCACTGATACTCCCCACATGTCACAAACAAAAACCCTATTCCACCACTCTCCAATGCCATCTCTTTGCTCCTTATAATCAGTAACTATATGTGTTACCATCGGTTTACACATGTTTCCCACTCCTTTTCCCCCCCTCTAGTTTCCATCTGCTCTAGCATCACTGCCATATTCATCCAACTCGAGAAATTATCATCACCTGGGATAAGAATGAAACAATTCCTCCTGGTTTGACTCCATTTCATTAATTTGATAACCCACCCCAAATCATCCAGACTACAAGTGAGGAATATCGTCGAGGAAGACGACCTAAAAGTTTCCTGCATTGCCTCATCTTTATTCACCTTCTTCACCTGCCTCAAAAACTCACATACCTTAAGTATGAGGCCCTGATCAAAAGATACTGTCCTTAGCCGCCCCTTTCTCCTCCCCGTAATGGTAAGGGATCCAGGAGTTGGGTTGTTCCATATCTCAAAGGAGTTAGACTCAATGTACACGAACCTCCTCATCGCCATTAACGAGCTTGCTCAAGTTTCCTCATCACTTGACTCATGAAATTATTGCCACTTTTGTTTTTTACATCAACAATGCAAGAATGACTCTTCTCTCCATTTGAATCTCGGATAAAAAGACAGTTAAAATCATCTAATGATGCTTATCTTTGGTATAGGCATTCTCTTAGTTGGAACCCATTCTCCATAATAAATGAGACACTTGGTTAAAATGTGCTTTTCAGACCATTTACAGGTCCTGTATTTCCACTCTTAAGACTTTTCCATAAGTTGTGTTTGAATCATAGTTGCAAGGAAGCTTGGTACAAGGTGGGAAGCTCGTTTGGGAAACTAATTCCATTATGCTTCCCCAAGTAGTGGGAATCATGCTTCCCACTTTTGGGAAGCATAACAAAGTGAGTGGAAGCTAATTAGGAAAACAAGTGGTAGCAAGTAGAAACATTTGGAGAATTGATTGGGAAGCAATCCAAGAACCAATGTTGCATTTTATTTAGTATAAATCACATGTTGATAGTAGGGATAAGGCTGTTTGTTGTTGTTGTTGTTCATAAATCATATGTTGTTGGCATTGAATACAATATTGTCTATGAGATTTAATAATGATTTTGTTTGAAAAGAAGGATTTGGTATTGAGTTTGTTGTTGATATTATTTTATTCCAATCCAATAAAAATTATATACAAGTCTTCTATAGGCTGACTCTAAGATGTTAGTTATATACAAAAAATCATTTGTCTGGTAAAATCTAAGGTATGGCTGGCCATACAAATAACAAGTTGTTTGCATATTGATTTATATGTCATGACTCTTTGTTACATGGTATGACTTTTAAGTTTTTTAATACTTTATTAAGTTTATCCACTTTATTGTACTGTCATTGAAATTATAGATTATAACTTTATTGTTATTTATTTGAAGTGGGAAATGGAAGAATTTACCATAAATAAGCTTCAAGGCTAAAAAGCAGTCTAAAGTTCGAGAATAGAATTTTGGGGAGCTAGGGCTATTACAAGATTTAGGTGAAATTTGAGAAAAGGTTACAAACTATGAAAATTAGGGTATTTGTACTTTTCTTTTAGTTGATGGGGTGACTTGTTATACTGGTACAGGCAGATGCATCCATGTTTGCAGATGAACTGAGCTTAACATTCTTCTTTCCTTTTGCAGATACAGGAAAACATCAATCTCTTTTACCAAACTCGGGATAATATTCTCACAATCTTGAATGAGTATGTAGTGAGCCCATGGATTTTGACCTTGATCTTATTTTTCGAAGACACATAATGGAAGTGTGCATACATCCATCCATACATACCATTGCCAATGCATTATGTATTCATATAGACTTTTCATTTTTCAAGTATACAAAATTTTTTTTGGTAAGGTTACAAGCATGCATTCATGCATGGGGATTATGTCAATCAAAATAACATTATTATTATTATTATTATTATTATTATTATTATTATATTATTTATCTTTTGGGGAGGGGGGGGGGGCATTAATGAGGGGCAGTAGCCTCAATGTTATAGATGGGAAAAAGGGCAGTCAAATAAGC
Source organism: Platanus orientalis (assembly GCA_025762735.1). Lineage (NCBI taxonomy): Eukaryota > Viridiplantae > Streptophyta > Magnoliopsida > Proteales > Platanaceae > Platanus > Platanus orientalis. The sequence goes on along the minus strand of JAOXJP010152111.1, from coordinate 10,370 downwards.
AAACTTCAGGGCTTATGGCAGGTATGCTAGGTGGCAGCATGGAGATATGGCAGATCAAAAAATTACACAGCTAAATGATGACAACCAAGAAGTCTGTATACTTCTGTTGGACCATCCACTAGAATTTCTTATTATCTGTGAAACTGAAATAGTTCGGTGGTTGTGACCACTGAAATAAGTTGATATTCGGACCTTGAAGGTCTCCTATGTGGACCCATTAATACAGTGGATTCCCCTTGCATTTGTGGCGCATTTAATGAAATTTAGCTTACCGACAGGCATTCCATCTCTATAACATAAAGACTTGATTTACCCATCTTTCTGTGTGCTGACACATAGATATACCTGTGGCAGCTTTAACAGCATGCCGGACATAATGAAGCAGATGCCACCACTTCCAGTGAAGGTGAATGAAGAGCTTGCCAATTCCATCTTCCTCAGACCACATTCCCGATGCAATCACGATCCTGACACTTCACTAATCATGGTTTCCGAACCATGACATACAACTGCCTTCTTGAGGGAACCCCTGATTTATATCCAGATAAGGAATAATCTGTTATTCAAGTTTACTAAGGTCTTTTGTGATTCGAAAAATAATTACATGCTCCAATGTTTCAATAACCAGAGGTAAAGATTTTTTTTTTCTATTTTTCTTGTGGCTCAATTGAATGCATGAGTTAGTCCTGTGTAGTAGTATACGAATTCTTATAAGTTGTATAGAGGGTGTTTCCTGGTGTTAGAACTGATTGGTAAGATCACCAAATTTATTATTTCGCTGTATTTATGTTATCAGTTCCTTCATTTTCCAAGGATTTGATATTCCGAATTATTAGGTTGAATTATGGTTAATTGGCTTATGGTTGTCTCTACTTTACAAAAAGAAAAAAAAAAGGGATATATCTAATACATTAGGCTGCGTTTTGCATTGCTTAAAATAAGTATTTATGCTGTTTTTTGCTTAAAATAAACAGAAAACTACTTTTTTGTTCGTTTGATTATATATACAATAAGTACTTTTCAAATAAGCAAAAGCAGAAAAAACTGCTTAAAGCGGAAGTAGTTTTTCACCTGCTTAGAACTTATTGCTTATTTAGACAAGCATGCCCCTATTAAAACCATGAATACCAAAAATACCCTTCAGTCATAATCATTTCAAATATAATGAAATGCCAAAAATATCCATCTAATACGATATAAAATACCAAAAATATATTCATAAGTAAAATGATAAAATATCAATATAATATAGAAAATATCTAAAATACTACCTAATATAAAGTAGAAAATACCAAAAAATATCATTCTTATAAAATTGAAAGATATCTTTTTAAAATAAAAATAACAAAATACCAAAAATAACCTTCTAAAATAAAATAAAAACCACCCTTCTAATATATAATAAATACCCCTTAAATATAAAAATAACCTTTTATTATGAATAACAAAATATTGTTCATAAATTATAAAATACCAAAAAAAAAAAAAAAAGAACTTAAATTTAACAAAACAAAATAACATTTTAACATAAGTTACTACAAAAAAAAAAAAAAAAAAACTCATTTTGGAATGTATTCATTTCATTTTATTTTATTTTATTTGTGTAAATGCACTAGGGTTGAGAATAGGATCTAGCCAACCTGAACCCAGTCTGACTCAGCCTAGTCCAAAATAGGTTCAGTCAGAGCTTAGGGTCAATGGGTCCCAGGCCTGACTTTAAGCTTAAACTTAAGTTTAGGTGATGTTTGGGTTAACCTTGGGCTAGCTTAAGGTTCGAGATGTGATAAATTTAGATATATTTATTTAGGTTTTTATTTTACTTTTTAGTTTTTATAGTGAATTAATGGGTCTTGGGGGTCGATGCTTATAGATTAAAGTTGGTTCATGCTTGGGTCAAGCCTATTCAGGCTCACTAAGGCCTGGCCGACCAAACCCATATACACTCTAAGTGCCACATGACGATGACAATCTTGATCGTTGTCTAACACATTCATGGGACTTATTTTGGAACTCAAGTTTTTTTAAAATTATACTTATTATATATGGGGTTTGGGATATGGTGGTTAGTGGGAAGCGTTTAAATTTCTAATAAGCACTTATCATTTATATTTACCAAACAACATTTGATGTTTTAATAAGTGTTTGTAATAAGTGCTTTTAGAAAAGTACTTATACAAAAACACTTATTTGTAATTTAAGCAATGCTAAATGCATAATTATAGGACAAGCTCAACCATTTGATGTGCTTTCTTTCTTCTCGTTTGGATTTAGGGAATTGGAAGAGTGGAAATGGAATTGGGTACTCAAATCCATTTCCATTGTTTGAGATCGATTTTAAATCACGTAAATGGATTTAGGTCAAATCCTTAAGGAATTAGAATGAAGAATTGAAACCCCAAATTAGTGGAATTGAAATAACTACCCAGAAGCTGTTATTTCCAATTCTTTTTTATAAAATAGCATGTAACCAAAATACCTTTACTGATGATTTAAGTCTATTCAAATGATTAAAATGCCCTCCTCCCTTAAGTGACTGTGAGGAGTTTTATAAGACAAAATACCCAAAATGTCCTATGTTACTTTATTAATGGACCAAAATACCCCTAAATGGAAAATCTAGCTCATGTTAGCGATGCTTTAGGTCTATTCAATGACTAAAATGCCCTTCTCCCTCAAGCAGCTGTGATGAGTATATTTAGTACACAAAATATCCAAAATGCCCTCTATTATTTTATTAATTGACCAAAATGCTCCTAAATAGAAAATCTAGGTCATGTTAGCTATGCTTTAGGTTTATTCAAATGACTAAAATGCCCTCCTCCCTCATGTAACTATGAGGATTTGTTTAGCACATAAAGTACCCAAAATGACCTTTGTTACCTTATTAATTGAACAAATACCCTTGAATGGAAAATCTAGCTCATGTTATGTTTCAGGTTTATTCAAATGACTAAAATGTCCTCCTTCCTCAAGCAACTACAAGGAGTTTTCTTTAACACAGTACCCAAAATGCCCTTTGTTATAATAATAATTAACCAAAATGCTCCTAAAAATCTAGCTCATTTCGCCATGCTTTAAGTTTATTCAAATTACTAAAATGCCTACCTCCCTCAAGAAATTGTGAGGAGTTTTTTTAAAACAAAAGTACCCAAAATGCCCTTTGTTGTTTTATTAATTGACCAAATTGCCCCTGAGTAGAAAATCTAGTTCATATTAACTTATGAAAAGAGGTAAAAAATATAACTAGTTTCTCTCCCCTAGTGATCTTCATAACTACATTAAAATCATGACTTAACATAACATTTTCGTAGTGATTATCGGGGAATTGAAGGCCATATAAAAGCCTGAGCATGGTGAATGCAAAATTTTGGTGCCCGACTTATAAGACTTGGGAGTTTTTGGTGATCGGCCATATTGCCATAGAATCTTAATGCCACCTACTAGGCAGAGAGTGAACAAAATGAAGTTGATTTGTGATTTTTGAATATTTATGTATCCAAAAAGTGGAAATGTGATTTTTGAATTCCAATTCTATTCATACATTTATGCATCCAAATGGTAGAATCCTAAATTTGCATAATTCAATTCTGCAGATTTCAATTTTATAGAATTGGAATTCTAGAGCCATTCCAATTCCGTGAATCCAAACGCACCCTAAGTTTACAAAGTTATTCAAAAGATTTTTATGAATCTCTATATTTTTATAGGCCTAAGTAACAACCTTAATCCCTAATTTCATTTTTAGGTAGGTCTTTAGTGAAAACGTCCTTTAACTTTTGTAAAAATCGCGGTTGTACAACATTTTTTACTTTTATGATGTCATCCTACCAGAATTTTTCTAATACAGACACCTGATAGGAAAATGGCTATAACATTCTCTACAAAACTCGTATTCACTTGTCATTTTTTTGTTGAAAAGTAGATTTCAAGACCTTTGCAAACGTATTTAGTTTGGTATCTAATTCATCCTATATTTTTATTGATGTATTTTTAAAGTTACCTCAAAATCTATTGATTCAAATCATACCAGACAACATAGACACTTCGTGAAAAAATTGTCATAACTTCTTTAAGGGTACTTAAAATCACTTACCATTTATTGCACTAGAAAGTAGACTCATAAATCTTTCGAAGCATATATTATTTATAGGATGATTACTACGGGATTGATACATATTTATTTATGAAGTTGTGCCATCTATTTGGGACAACTTCAAAACTTGTTATGTCCTTAACCCCCCTTTTTTTTCTTGCTTAGTAAATTGCCTTTTACTTTTCATTTGGTATCTGTTTTGCTTGTTGTTTGTTGCGTAGGACTCTAGACTTCTGTGCTTACCCAAAGGTATAAGTTTCACTCGTAGATTTTTTTTACATTTTCATGGGTGTTTTTTTAAAATTGTGCTAATGTTTAGATCAAAATATGTGCATTTAAGTGGTCCTATTTGTATATAAAACTTATGTGACATGTGTTAGCATTTTGAGTGTGACACGTGTACTGTAATATGTGTGTCATAGTACGGGGTGTTACACAGAGCGTTAGAATTGCAAAAAACAGTTTTCAAATGAAATGATAGGTACCCAAAAAAATGGGGTGTATAGGGTGGTTAAAAAGTGTTCACATAAGCATTTACTCTTCATCTAAAAGAGGCATCAAATTCAAAAAAACCATCACATGTAAGCCAGTGTCTAATTATGGTTAGAAAAGGGAGAGGTGATTGTTTTTTATTCAATTTAGGAGATAGATGTGGTGAGAAAAAATAGGGATAGAAATTCTGTGAATGAGAAGTATAAATTTTTTTTAGAAACATATAGAATTTAAAAAGAAAAAAGAAAAAGAGAAATTATCTAACAAAATGAGAAAGAGAAAAAGAACAGAGAAAACATAGGGATTCATATGCACTCTTTTAAGAATCATAAACCAAATACAAAAGTAGGAGTGGTCCACCTTAACAACCCATTACTTAAGGACTTGTGACATGCTGTAGTAAAAACTTTATAGTTTTTTTGTTCATGCTTCAAAAAGCTACAACAAACTTTGCTACAACTGATCACCTGACTTACATAGTGTATATAGATTATTCTAACTAAAGAAGCGGTATGATAATATTCCATTCTTGTTGCTTCTTTAGAAATGCTAGGACCATGGATATGCAGTAATATGATGAAACTATTTTAGTGGTAGTTTAGTGAATTCAAAATATATTGAAAAAACTAATAATTATAAAAAATAGAATATGTACTCCATAATTTATGTTGATGGTGATCCATCCAATCCTCATGGGACTACTTACAGACAACAACTCTCCCCTCCTAATACATGGGTTGCATTGGGTTGGATTTCTTCTAGTTATTGGCTTTAAGATATGCTCAAGAGTTATAGATATACCCACCACTTTCCATAAGAAAAAGATTATATATAAAGAAGAAAAAAGAATTTATAGTTATGAATTTAATAAAAAATTGTTCCAAGGTGCCTAATGAATTTGTTATTTCAGTTTATGTTAAAATCTCCTAGAGAATTGGGACTATGCTGTAAAGAATATGATAGTTTCTAAAACCGTTATCCCGCAGCAAAGGCATCTCCAATTATACAGGACTAAGAATGAATGCTTACTAAACCATAAAATATATCTTAAACATATAGAAAAAGTATATTTTTTAAACTTGCTTTAAGATTAAATTTGATAAAGATTAGTTTTAATTCATCCATCTAGAAAATTCTACAGTACTATATGAACTACCATGAGACTTGCTTTTGTGGTCATTTTGTACTCTTCCAACTCTTTATCTTCTATAGTCGTAGCCTTGTAAAACTCTCATTTGCACTGCCCTCATCATCACCATCAAGTTTGTCCTTGCAAAAGCAATTCTGCCATATCTATGTGGAGGCAAACTGACATACATCAACCTTATGTAAGCTACTTCTGATTCAAGATGAGCACAGAGAATGTTTTAGATCTCCTCTCTATTTGTCGGGCTTGATGTGAATCACATAGAGGTATCACCCTTACTGAGGAGATTTTTTACTACCTATTTCTGAGCATTTATTATTTTTTAAGCCTTATCTCAGTGATATTCTAAACCTCTAATGGGTGTACATTTTAAAAAAAAGGAAGACTACTGATTTTTTAAAACCAAAATGGATGCATTTATTCTTTCTTTATTACCCTATGAGCGCCTAGTGTGTGAAATGGAAGTGTCGATTATGTGTAGCATAGAGAGATAAGGGAATAAGGATAGAAAGAAAACTGTGGGGTTATGAAAAAGAAGTTGGAGAGATTTAGGGGATAAAGAGGGATCCTTTAAAGGTAAAATGAGACAGAGAATTCAGTAGACACAAATTAGGAAAAAAAATTAAGAGAGGATGAGATAATTTAGGAGAGAAAGAAATGATATATAAGAGGTGAAATGTTACACATTGAGATATCGAATTTTAATAGGGTATGTGTCAAATTTTAATAAGGAAAAAATAAAATATATATAAAAAGGGGAAAGACACCTGTCAGGAAGAGGATGCTAAAAGAAAAGGGAAGTAAATGGAATTAAATAAGAAAAAATGGAAAGTGTATTAAATGAGAAAAAAAGGAAATGTATTAAATTAGAATAAAGAAAAAAGGAAAACTTTTAGAATTCTAACACAAAGGAGATTTTTACCAAAAAAATAAACACATAAAAGAGATATTATTTTAATAAACAAAATGTATGCAAAGCATTTAAAGCTATCAAATTTGAGAAAGATTTTGGGAATTGAATTTGTTAGGGAGAGGATTTAGGAGAAAGAAAGGGAATCGGTTATATCAATTTATTTAAATTCAAATAAGGAAGAGAAAGGGGTAAAATGTTTCAGATCTCCTCTCTATTTGTCGAGCTTGGTGTGAATCACATAGAGATATCCCTTACTGAAGAGATTTTCTACTGCCTATTCTTGAGCATTTATTGTTTTAAGCCTTATCTCGGTGATATTCTAAACCTCTAATGGGTGTACATTTAAAAAAAAAAGGGAAGACTAATGAGTTTTTTAACCAAAACGGATGCATTTATTCTTTATTTATTACCTTGAACATACATGTGTGTGAGAAGCATGTGTAGAAAAGTAATGTGAACTATACATGTGTGGTTGAAGCATGAGTAGGAAAGCAATAAAAGCATCCAAATCATCACGAGTTGCTTTAATATAAATATATAGATATAGATATGTGGGAAAAGCATGTGTAGAAAAGCATAGAGAGCCTAACATGTGTGGAAAAGGTGTATATATATATATGTGTGTGTGTGTGTGTGTGTGTGTGTGTGGTATTTATTGCAGAGATGTAGAAAGAAGTTAATCTTCCTAATAAACAAATCTTTTAAATGATATATGACATCAAAATTGTATTTAATGATATGTAGTAACAAAATCTAAGAAAAATAAATAAATAAAGAAAAAACGGTAAGAACATTTAAAGAAATTATTAATTAGAAATTAAATGGGAGAGAGAACACACTTGTGTGTGAGAAACATGTGTAGGAAAATAGTGGGGACCATACATGTGTGGTTGAAGCAAGTGTAGGAAAGCAATGAGGGTGTCCAAATCATCACGAGTTGCTTTAATATAGATATATAGATTATAGTAAATATTCATTCTTTAAATATATAAGTTAACAAAAAATAAAAAATAAAACAAGGGCCATAGCTGAAAGAGACAATTGAGAGGGAGAGGGAGAGGGTAGGCAGAAGGGAACTATGGTGATGGCTACTGATGGCGATGACAAATGTGATAATGATAGTGATGACATTTATCAGTCTTCTTCTTTGCCCCCGAATATAAAAGGATAGAGAAAGTAAAATTTTGTAATTTTCTATCTTTTTCCTCTGGATGTTTGGTTTCTAGGAAAAGGAAAAAGCTTGTATGTCACAATTTTCACATGAAAGGAATGATTACCAGGCAAGATTTGTGTGATAATGAAATGGTGGTTGACAAAAAAAATAAATATGTGCATGAGAAAATTTTGAAAATCCAGGATTTCTTGTTCTTGGCAACTAGTAGACAGTTTGATTTTTTTTTTTTCCGAGAAAAATTCATCAAGAATCACAAGAAAACCAGCCTTTATAGCAATCAGACATGACCTAAAATAAAAACTCAAGACAAAACACATTAACCATTTGGTGGTTTCAGCCATTTATGTGTTTTAGGGTGTCTTGTAATTGCATAGATATCTAACTCGGATCCCAATTTCTCACAATATGGTTAAAGATCATGTTATCTTCTTGATCTACTTGCATACCCCGAGTCATTGCTTGCACCTCAAAGATGATGTTATTTGCAATCATCTCATTCAATAAGTTTTCCCCAATTTTTACTTTTTTTCCTCTCTCCTAATTTCATACACAAGTTTATGTGATCGATAAAACCTTAGTTCCTCATTATACCGTCATTTATTTTTTTTAAAGATTTAATCAGATATCAGATATTTGATTTATTTTAATTGATTTGAATGCAAATTTTGTTTAAAATATTCATTGGATGTCAAATCAAATATGGATGTTGATAGAAATTAAACGAATAGAAGTTGGGTATGTCTATAACTGCTTCGAATTTGCTCTGTTCATAGCCCAAGTCTCAGCCGATTGTCTTATTATCTATAGTAAATCTTGAATTCATAATTTGTAACTACAAAATATATAATTAATAAATGAACTTGCAAATTGGCATGAATAGTGTGCAACATTAAGACGACGTATAAAATAATTAAAAGATTATCTAAAAAAAGGTAGGAAATATAAATATGATTTTCTTTTTGATGAATAATAAAGATGAATGATATGAATAAAATATTTTTTCCAAAATTGAATTCACCGCCAACACATCTACTAACATCCCAGGTTGGTCACAAGTTGAGACACCACGATGAGACCCATGGTCAATATGTTGCTTAATCATATGGCATTTTTATTTTTTTTTGCCGAAGACATAGAAGAGAAGAAGAAGGTGATATCTTTCTAGGCTTTTATAATACTATTTTTTTTAAAATCCTTTTAGTGTTGTTTTTTACACTGTAATAGATCAAGTGGTTAGCATATTGGAAACAATGCTATCTCATGTTTTGTATTTGTTTTCTAGTTCATATATTATAAGCATACATGTTTAAGAAAAAAAATGAATGAATAATTGGTACTTGGAAAAGTAAAATAAGTAGTAAATGGAACAACATAGAGAGACATGGAAGACGAACATGTTGGAGATAATTTTGGGGAGAATGGTGTGCCGGAAGAAAACAAAACAAATTAAGGGAACAATACCTGATAGATGGTAACCACATGACTAATTCAACAATGATGATAGTATGGACCATGCCATTTATCTTAACAACTCCTTTAATTGTTTTCTTAACACCTTTATCTTCTCTCTACACGTATGAAATAAAAGAAAGACCATAAAAGAAGGCAAAATCTCAAGAAGAAAAATCACAACAATTCAAAATAAAAACAAACAATGAAAATTTTTGTTTAAAATTAACGAAAAAAATGTAACAATAACTAAACCCATTAGTTAAAATTCGGATTTGTGAAACCAAAAACCGAAACTAAAATCATTCATAGAAAAGGGGAAAAAAGCAACATAAACCCATCAAATACTATAAAAAAACACCACAAATATGGACCAAAAGGTGCGGAGGGGGGAAAGAGAGACAACAAAAACAAAATTGGTTGTTGGATTTTGATCTAGAATTTACTCAAGCTTTAGTCTTTGATATTGTTGTACTCTTGCCTGGCTGCCTCTGCCAAAGGTTAAAAAATAGAATAGTGAATTCATTAATTAGCTATTAATTGATTTAGTTATCCCTTAAGTTATCAATTTGAATAGAAAACTAAATCAAGAGATTTAGGTAAAGGGAAGATAGAGGAGTTGTATTGGCCCAAGATTAAAAAAGAGGACAGTGAATTTGATAATTAGCGATGAATTGAATAACGCTATTTCTTATGTTACCAATTTTAATAAGAAACTTAAACCAGGATATTTAAGGAGAGAGAAGAAAGAGTCGTTTTGGCCCAATGGTTTGAAAAAATAGAAAGATTTGAATTCATTATTTATTAATTAATTGATTTTGGCAATTTCTTGAACTACCAATTTTAGTAGGAAACTTAATTATGAGATAATTTAAAGAGAAAAAATAAAGAGGACTTGATATTATCTTTTTATTAATAAAAAAAGATTAAAAATCCATTACTATTAACAATGATGGGGGAGAGTACTGAGGCTCCCATTAACTAATCCCTATAAACTAACAAAGTCCTGACCCTAGGGAATCGACCCAAAGAATTATTGAGAGGACCAACCCGGGGTACCGTCATGGATCCCCCGACTCATAAAATGCCGAGGCCATCGGCG
>JAOXJP010152100.1:0-13086 GCA_025762735.1 Platanus orientalis | reverse complement strand
GTATCTAGGGCACCGTGGGGTTGAAATGTAATAAAATGGGTGGGACTGATATAAAATTTCAAAGTCCCGCCCATTTTATTTCACTAGCATGATTATTTCATAGTATGATCATACTCTAAATCTTAGTCAGATACATATTTTGTATATTAGATACATTTGTATACACACTTGATTCCCTACTTTATCTTGATTCATCCTATTTGCTATTGTAATTATCTTGGGCTTCATTTAGTATTGTATAAATTGTATATCTTTCCGTTAAACCCATCATGCTTGTCCCAATTGACACCACCCACAAATGGGGATTAGATGAATATGTATTGTTTAGGCCACTTGGGATGTGGATGAATATGAGGAGTGGAGCAATCTAGCCCAGGTTATTTTATAGATTTTAGTCTATAGTTTGATGTATCTTTGTGAGTACTCTTGGATGGGCTTATAAGCAAGGATTGTAAATTTTGATTATGGGCATGTTGAGGTCCTTTACTTTTGGATCTTTAGAGATATTTGGACATGATGATTATATATTTTTCACTGCACTTGCTTTAGCTTATCGTTATTAATATTCCACTACGATGTGTTTTTTTAAATAGACTTATGTGGTTAAAAGAAAATTAATAAATTAGCATGAAAAGTGATAGGAGATTAATAAAGGGGTGTCACACTCCGAACACTTGATCTCTTAGCTATAAGATACGAGTTCGGAGCATGTTACCCATTGTCATGGATCAGGATTTGGGCTCACTCCATGGCCACGGATTCGGGTTGTGATAAGTGTACCCTGCACCCAAAAAACAACACATATCTTCATCTCTTAGAACGTATAAAAATATTCTTTCTTAGACCATGTATGAACAAGACATCCTAAATATAATATCCACTCATTGTGAGAAAAAAAAAAATGCAGCTATACCTTTGGAGACAATAACATCTCCCATATATTTCTTTTGTTCATCGGCTAACATTGTACTAGGACTATCACTTGTCTTTGTATCAACACATTCTAGACAATCTCTCTTAATGTGGTCATATTTTTTGCAGTAAAAACATTAAACATTGTCCTTTCCTTTGGGCTTAGACCTAGATTTTCTATTCCCCAATCCATTCACAAATGATCTTCCTTTGTAATTCTTTACTCGATCAGTTAATCCAAAATCTTGATTTCCTTCAAGATTTTTTTTCTTTCTAATCTCATTAGATAGAAGTGATGTCGTGACATCCTCTAAGATTATTGTATCTTTTTTGAACAGTAATGTTGTCACCAAGTTTTTGTAAGAGAATTAAGAAGTGAGATAAAAAGCAAAAAATCCTTATCTTAATCCTCTACCTTTACGTCAACTTTGTATATTTTATCAAAGAGCTAATTGAACACATTTATAGATTTGTACCTTCCTCCATCTTCAGCACATAGAGTTGTTTTAGATAACACTTATTGGTGAGATTTTTTCCTATGTAGAGTGTCCACAACTTTTTTCATTAAACCGGTGATGAATCATCATCCATTATGTTAAACAATACATTATCTGCAAGATAGAGACGAATTGTGTTGACTTCTCTCATATCTATGTCTTTCCAATCATCATCTTTTATCTTAGTGGACTTATCTTTCTTTCCTTGCAACACCTTCTACAAACCCTGTTATACTAACACATCCTTCACCCTTCTTTGCAAACTACCATTTCTATCAAATTTCTCTATAGAGAACTAACCAATGGAATCCTTCATTGCCATCATGAATCAACAAAAAAAAAAGTAACCCTTCGAATAAAAATATTTTTTATTTATTTATCGGTTTCTTCTTCTTCCTCCCAAACATGAACCAATAGCACTGATACCAATTGTTGGTTCAATAGAAACAACCCTAATATTTCACGTGATAGAATATGGACCTAAACCACTCACTATCTATGCAATAAAGGATAAAACAACACCAAAGAAATCAACAAGCATACAAGACAAGGATTTTACGTGGTTCAACAATGTGCCTACGTCCATTGGAGAGATTCAAATCTTTCTTCACTATGAAAATGTTAAATCTATACAAAGAAGTGTGTTTTTTAAAACCCAAAACATACACCTTTTGCTGTTGTAGACTCTCTCTCTCTCACACACACACTCAAATCCTCGAAGAAAACCCACAAGAACTCCTTAATGACTGCTCCTTCTTTCCTCTCTTTTCCAAATTATATATTAGAGTTGTTTTCCTTCCTTTGAACCATCACAACTCCTTTCCTCAAAAGGAATCATTAACTCAAATATAAGCTCCATTGTGGATCTTCTCAAGATCCGACGGCTAAAAATAAAGACAACCTCAATAGATACTAGTAAGTTATCAAGGGTCTCATTGAACTTATTAAAGTGAAATTCATGAATTTGACTTTCACATGATGACTAAAGAGAGGAAAGCTGAAACTAAGAATCATTTTTTCGTTACTACAAATTATAGTGATATATAAAAAAGGTAAAAGATCTGTAAAAAAGGAAAAATAAATTTTAAGGGATTCAAAACTTTCTATTCAAGTAATTTGATGGATATTTGTTACAATCTAAGAAATTTAAGTTTAATAAATCCTAATATAATATAATTTCCAAGTGATCTAAATACAAAGATTAGATAAATGAATCTATTAAATTATTTTTTGTGATGTTAAAAAAGCCAATGTCACTTTTGAGAAAAGTATTATATTAAAAAAATCATGATGTAAGGCATTAGGCCTGAAGCTTTACAAGATTTGTATATAGATTTTTCAAAAGTAAAAAAAGTAAAAATATTAGTTTTTATAATACATTTATGGTCCTTGTGTCGGTTCGAGGACTATAATATTATAATGGACTGTGTTCAGGATAAATATCTCTTTCTTTTGCTCAAGATCAACTAAAGTCAATTATATACAACTATGGAACCTAGCCTATTGACACCCTTAGTATTGTGGATTCTGGTGCATATATTTCCACTAATTTCAAATTTGTACTATTAAACTTATTCTTGTTGTTTGATATCTTCATTTTCTTTCATTCAAAATAATAAAAAATTATAAACAAAAAAAAGATGTTTAACCACTCTCTCTCTCTCTCTCTCTCTCTCTCTCTCTCTCTCTCTCTCTCTCTCTCTCAAAAAAATAAAAATATATAAAAAAAAATAGTTTTTAAATCTCTCTCTCTCTCTCTCTCTCTCTCTCTCTCTCTCTCTCTCTCTCTCTCTCTCTCTCTCTCCACAAAAGCTATTTTATGATTGTGGAGGGATAGTTTTCTATGGACTTCCTCAATCCTTTTGAAATCTTCAAAAGGCTATTTGAATATTTAAGACTCCTTTAATTTTGAGACTTCTGTTTTTATGTTAAAAAAGAAAATTAAAGTCTAAAAAAGATTGAATATTTGAGATCAAAGAGTAGTGGCTACATATGGGCATGGAACATCATATTAATTCTTTCTATAATACCCCAGAATGCCTTAGAAGGGTAAGAATGTAATTTTGTATGTGCAAGGGTAAATTTTTTATTTCACATGTTTTAGATAGACTTTAGGGTGGTTTAGTAACCTTTTGGACTGACTTAAAAATGTAGAATCCAAGTTGGACCATGAACTTATCAAGCTACAAAGTTGTCCTAAAAGCGTATTTAGGGTAACTTCCCGAACACACTAACACCAATCCCGAGTGAACTAAAGGATTATCAATACCTTTTGGAAAGATCTTCAAGTATACTTTCCAACGCATCAAACGGTTTGTAATTTGGAGTTTTGTAACGAACGTTATGACCATTTTACTAAGGTTCATCTGTGTAGGATTTTTCTGGAAAATGCGTGACCGATCACGGATCTCGTGATCGATCACAAAACCCAGTTTTTTGCTTGATTGATTACGAATAAAGCAGCATTGCTCTTGGGACTTTTTGGGGTGATCTATGATCGATCACAAAATCTATCACGGTAAGCCCAGAAACGCTGAAATGTCTGCAAATTACAAAATTTACCCCTTTGTGATGTGGCTTACTCCCATTTGACCCCCACACGAGTGAGATCTCATCTATGATGATTTAAAACCCTATTTACACTTTATTTAGGTCATTTAGGCTCATTTAGAACAAAAAGAGAAAGGATTTGAGAGTTTTGGAGAAGAAGGTTGGAGTTCTTCCCCAATTAGGTACGTTTCATTTCCAACCATGGAAATCCTTCTAGATTAGCTTGTTCTTCTACTAGAACTTCCTAGTTTCATTATTCTAATGTTAGAACTATGTCTATTTTACATAGCAAGGTGTGAATAGAGGTTGAAGTGAAGGTTTTGTGCTTAGAGATTTTAGATTTGAGCTTTTAGTCGATAAATCTTGCATACTATAGATGATGTGATGTATTTTCTTCTTTAATTCTCTTAGATCTATGTGTTTTAGTTATAGAAACCCTTTAGAACCTCTGAAATGTTTGAAAATCTTGATCTAATTCTTTGAATCTTGAACTTAAGCTTCTCTTGTAAGTTCATCTTGTTTATTATGGGTTTGATGATGTAGAATCTCTTTGAACTTCTTCGATCTTTGTGAAAACTCTTTGGAATCTTTGAAAATATATGAAAATCCATGCTTTAAGACATTGATCCTTATGATTACTAGAATCTAAGTTTCTCTCGTATATAAATCTATCTTACTATGGGTGATGTGATGAATGTTCATCTTTGATCTTTGGAGCTTGGCATTTGGATCCTTTAGAACCTCTAAAATGTTTGGAAATCTTTGAATTCAATCCTTTGAATCATCTTAGATCTATGATTTTCATCTTGTTTAGTCAATTTTCATGCTCCTAATGCTTGGAATGACTCCTCTTATTAGAATCTCTGAAAATTCTGTAGATCTATGTTTTGAACCATTGAATCTTGTTTTTTCTTTAAATCTACACCTATTTTGTGAAAGATTGTTGATCTTAAACATTGTGTGGACTGATTTCCTTCAAGAAATCCTTTAAAACATGTGAAATCTTAATTTTTCTCATGTAAATCTTTGAAAAATCTCTATGAAGTTGTGAATTCTTCAAGAACTATTCTATTTATGACAAATTTGAAAGGTAATCATGCCTTGCCTTTTGTTTGGAACACTAGAAGTGATATTGGCTAATCTCTATGAATTGATTCATTGGATTACATGTGAATTTTTGAATTTCTGTGGAAATACACTGAACTCATTGATTCTATTGAACTCTATGCGTCCTATGTGATTATGTGAACCTTTGAAGCTTACTATATGTTTGAATCATTGACTCTATGAGAAATCTTAGTGAATCATTGTGACTCCGAATTTATGAATATCAAATTATACACTAACATCGAATAAAGTGAACCATGTGCCTTTAAAATGATTGATTTATAGAAAGGTGATGCTTACGACTGCATAAACATTATAGAAACATTCCGATTGTTGAAACTATGTGGACCTTTGGACTTATTGATGTGAACCTCTTTTCGGACTTCAAATATATGAACTATATGAGCCCTAGTCGTAAGGCAGTATGCGAGGACTCAGAGATATTGAGCCTAACTTGTAGGGTGGTATGTTAGCACTCGGAGATATTGTGCCCCACTCATAAGGCGGTATGCGAGCACTCGAAGGTTTTGAGCCCCACTCATAAGGTTGTATGCGAGCACTCGGAGATATGTGAAACTATGTAGACCTTTAAACTTGTTGATGTGAACCCTTTTGGACCTTGAACCTTTGACTATTTTGGGCCCCGGCATCGGGCTAAGTGTGTCTTTTTAACTCTTTGGATATTGAATATTAGACATTCGGATATTAAACTTTGAACTCCTTCGAATATTGAACCTTGAGAACTTCGGACACTTTGACCATTGAACTCAGAACACTTTAAAACTTTGAACTCTGAATATTGAACACCCGAACATTGTGAACCATGTGTATTCTGAACACTTTGAACATCGAACTTTGAACACTCCGAAAACATAGAACATCGAATCTTTTGAAACTAACATATGTCACCGAATTTGTGAGCTTTGACCTTCACATTGAATTATTATTTGAACTTAGATCTTTGTATTAAACTATTGGTTTCCATTTGACATGTGACTATTGATATTTTATACTAGCATGATTGCGATTATTATTTCAATATTTGTTTATCTTAGTATTAAACTTTGGATATGCTAGTACTCATACGTGTGCTTTACTTCAGATTATCTATAGTCTGATAGATTGCTTACAGGTTGGGACTAACCCAACCATTTTTTTTTTCAAACTAACCCCTGTTGCAGGTCCTCCATCCTAAGGGCTTGCTATGGCATCCACAGCTTCCTTTATTTTATTCGAATCTCTATTATGAACACATTTTGGGACCCTTTTATGTTGTATCTATATTTTCAGGTTCATATTCAGTTCCTTTGTGTATATTTAGGTGAGATGGCACCATTATGATGTGGTTATTGATTACTCTTCTATAATGATTATCTTTAGAGAGTATAGTGATAGTCTTGTTGAGACTCATTGTTATTGGACTATTGTAATTTTTATGAATTAGATTTATGTTTCTGAACTTATCAATTTGAACATGTATCGTTATTGAATATTGAGCATGCTTCCGCAATTATTGGAATGAGAATGTGATACGCTTCCTCAGATTTAGTGATTTTTTACTATTGAATTAAATGAACTTATGAACTTACAGGGATTGTGAAATTGTGGACTATTGGACTTTAGGTATAGTGGTTCACATTTGGGATACTATTATTATTGGCTAGTGGATTGTGATAGGTAATGAATTCAAATCTGAGGTGGATCTCATATCCGAGTCTGGGTTCAGGGGTGTTACACTTTTGATCACTATATATTTATTGGTAATTCATAGTCTATGTGAACTAAAATAAGTCATAGTCTATGTGAATTACAATAAGTTATACCTTTAAACCATTGCTTTTTAAAGCAGAAAAATCAAGGTTTTTTCAAAAGAATAGACAAGGGACGGTGACAACAAGATTGAAGCTACTTTAACAGACTTATGCCAAGGGATTGTTGCATCAAAATGGTGAACAAAATGACAATATAACAAATGGGAAACAATTCTACAACATTATGAACTTACTTGGATGATCTTACCATTCCACACACCATGAGAAACCATTACAAGAACTCCCTAGCGAAAAATTGAAAAACAAATGAATTCGAAAAATAATTAATATATCAGCACAAAATTACTCAGGAGTAAATAACAGAAAACAAGAAGAAAAGGAGGTTATTTTGAAAAATTCACAAGACTACCATTCTGACAATATAATTTTTAACTTGACTTAGAAAATATAATATGAGAAATAAGAAAGAAAGAAAATATCATTTACCACCATATAAACATGTAGAGTTCATACTGACCAATCATTTCAACCAAGAATGATGGGAACAATAAAGAACCCTCTTTTTTATATATAGAAAACCTATTTTCATTTTAAAGTGATAGCAAAAATCAAATTGGAAAATAGCATCAATCTAAGATAAATGAGTTTAAAGATTAAAAAAATTGTAACCCAAAATTATATATATATTAGTTCATCAATAATCAGGGATAACAATAACTACCTTTATTAGTTCCCACAAATTTTAAAAATAAATAACAGCCTCTATTGTGTTTTAAGGTAGAATTAAGCAAAGTAGGAAGAGCCCTCGTTCCAACATACAGATCCTACTCTATTGATAAATTGTCAAACCGGACTTCAGTCTTAGGAATCTCCATTCCAACCCTGTTTCAAACAAAATTATAACAGATTAACAAAAATCCTTCATTAAAGAGAGAGAGAGATTAAAAATTGTCCTATCAATCTGGTCCCTGAGCCTACGCAGGAATTTCTCATTGTCATCTTCGACGACCTTGAGTATTCTCTCCATGAGCCCCTGGTTCGATGTGGAATCAACGACATGAGAGGAAAAATGCATCTGTGTATAATCTAAGACAACAATTGCGCTCCTCCTTCAAAATCCAATCTATCTATGTATAATCTGAGACAACAATACTTTGTTTGATGTTCATCTTTGGCGGCCATACCTGGAACAAGATAATGGAAATCTAAGCATTTTGACACAAGTGGGACCATCGGCCTAGCATTCTTGTCGAAGATCAATGAAGATTAACATGCTTAGTGTTGTTGACGGTGCTCCCAAACTATCTTGAAGGCACGAAGATCAACGAGATCAGGCTAAGCAGGATCCACAACAGAGAGGACCACGTCAATAGCAATCGGGGCTAGAAGCATTGAGTATTGACTAATGCCTTTGCTATTAAGAAAAGTGCTTGCAGATTTGATAAGAGATTCGCAAACAGAGAGCTTGATTGGGAAATCCATGGTGGTGAGCACATCGACGGATTTTTGAGAGGCTTTGTGGAGGGAATCAAAGTTGATTGTAGGGTGGATGCCCTTATTGAGGAGAGTGAGACATTGCTTTAAAAGGCTGCCAACAATGACCATGATAGTGGTGGTTCCATCTCAAGCAACGATGTCCTACGATTTAGATTGCACAACCAGCATTAGCGATGGGTTAGAGGACCTCCATATTGTTAAGGATGGTAGCACTATTGTTGGTGATTATAACTTCACCCGAGGTGGTAGATATCATCTTGTCCATGCCTTTGGGGTCGAGGTTGGTGTAGACTGCGTCGATGATGGATTTGGCTGTGATGATGCTAGCTTACCAGATACCATCCTTGCTCTTGTTGTTGACGTAACTATCAGTTTTTGAGGAGGTGAAGCAAGGCTGGTGAATTGTAGGGGCCAACATTTGTGAACTGACTAGGAGCTCCAAACCCTAAAATGAAATTTTTATTTATTTTCTTTAAGCTAATGAAGGAGGGAAAGAAGATAGTGAATCTCCAAAAAGGCCTAAACCCTAAACATGAGAGGCTAGAGATTGCTTGCTTTGAAAACAAGAAGGCACTGGTGACGACTGAACTAAAATAGGCTATGATAGAGAGAGGTGGGAGTGAGAACAATACAATATTTGTGTAAAATTTTGAAAGAGAGAGAGAGTGAGAGAGAGAAGGGCCAAAGTAAGAGTTGGTTGCATAGGTGGTGGAAACAGTCATGGCTGATGAAGACAGTACCAGCCAAGGAAGCTATCAAAGAGACGATCGTGGTCGTCTCCACTTTGGCTACTTCTAAAGAAGCAACACCAAACAAGGAATTAGAGGGAGAGAGACAAAAAGTGAGAAGCGG
This sequence comes from Platanus orientalis, assembly GCA_025762735.1. Classification (NCBI taxonomy): domain Eukaryota; kingdom Viridiplantae; phylum Streptophyta; class Magnoliopsida; order Proteales; family Platanaceae; genus Platanus; species Platanus orientalis. Next base: position 3,899 of record JAOXJP010152100.1, on the reverse strand, counting down.
AGAAGGAGGAGTATCGTTTAGGGTTTCCAGAGGAGGAGAAGGAGCTTTGTTTAGGTTTCTGTAAGTTTTGAATTCATTTCGAGTGAAGAGACGAGTAGTTTTCGAGTAAAGAGGAAGGAGGAGGAAAAGTAGGGTTCAGTGATTTATAAATGGTATTAAATGGAAACTAGGGTCAAAGAATGACGCATGGTTAAAAGTGGGTCACTTGTAAGTTTATAGTGACGTGTATTTAAACTCCCGCCCAATGCTAAAATTTCATTTTTTTTTTTTTTTTTTTTTTTTTTTTGTATACTTGTGCAATTTATGTTTAATGTCATTTAAGCATGTTGAAGACGATTTTCTCTATTTATAAATTAAGCATTATTTCTAATTAAGCATGATTTATAATTTATTGGGCTTACTTTTTAGCATCAACTTAGGAGTTGATGCAAAAAAAAAAAACATCATTTATAAATTTATAAATGATTTATAATTTTTTTCGTCAACTTAGAGGTTGATGCTAAAAACATCATTTCTAACTTTATAAATGATTTATAATGTTTTTGCATCAAGTTAGGAGTTAATTTAAAAACTATATATAATGTGTTTGTGTCAACTAAGATGTTGATGCAAAAAAAAAACACCATTTAATAGATAAATAAAATGATTTATAATTTTTTTCGTCAACTTAGAAGTTAATGTGGAAAATATGCCCAAAAAATGTGCTTTTAGCATCAACTTTTAAGTTGGTGCAAAAAGGTTACAACTAAAAACACATTTTCTTGTAATAGTAAGGACACAACTGTAATTGACATTACAATTATTGTTGGTGGTGTTGTATAATTATTAATCACTATTGTTACTATTAAATGATATCAAACATTATTATTATTACTAATTGAGAATGTATTACTTTCTAACTTGAGCTATTTCTTTTTAGAAGTCGACTAGGCCCAAAGTAATCCATTTATGGAAACTCATTAAACTAAATATATATGAAATCTCACCGCTCTACTTTTGTTTATCCAATTGTTCGGTTATTTACTTGTATTTCATATTTATGACAGATATCATGGAGATTGTTCAACCAATATATGAAATAGGAAAATGATTATGGGTTCCCCTCAAATGTCAAATCAACCATGTAAAATTTTTTTAAAAAACTCAATCAAGAAGTATTAGATCTTTATGCAAGAAAGTCAAATGTAGATAGAGAAATAGAAAGTGACAAGATTTCAAAAATGCCTACTAATGAATGTGAAGCTTTGCTCAAAAAGGTAGATGAGATTGAAAATAAAATGAATGAGATAGAAGCAGAGTTTAATGAAAAAGAAAAAATAAATAAATGTCTTAACAAGTGATGTCCCAACATCTGGTGGCACATGAAACTAGGTAAACATATAATGACCAACATAGATGACATAGCTAAGCTCAAGGAGAAATCCAAGTTTGAAGGTGGGGTGGTGGTTGATGCACCTCTAAGAACGATTAAGCCAACATTCGCACCAAACATAGATATTGAAACATCATCTGGACACACTATACAAGAAAAATTAAGACTTTTAGGAGATGATAAAATCAAAAAGATTGGTGTGGGGAATGGGTGGTGTTGGTAAGACAACAATAGTTAAAAATTTCTCCATGTTCTCCAAAATTTTACAAAAGTTTCAAGTTGTCATCTGGGTAAGGATTATAATGTGAGAAAGGCACAAAAGGATATTGTGGAACAATTGTTGTTACTCTTAGTGAACAATGAGTCTAATGATAATGTTGCAGCAAAATTATGCCACAGATTGGGGACTATAAAGTTTTTGTTACTTTTGGACGATGTATGGGATAGAATAGAATTGGATGCTTTAGGAATCCCTCACCCAACTACAGAAAATGGTTGTAAGATAGTATTAACTAGTTGATTCCACAATGTGTGCCATAAAATTGAAACTGATACAGATATCAAGGTTGAAGTTTTATCCCAAAAGGAGGCATGAGAATTGTTTCAGGAGAAAGTTAGTGATGTAGCAGATTCTTCAAATATTGAACCACTAGCTAGAAGAGTATAGTTGAGAAATCTGGTGGTTTATCACTTGTACTTGTGATTGGACGGTCCTTAAGAAAAGTGAATAATATTCATGTGTGGAGCAATGCACTAACGGAGTTAAAGAAAGCTACATTTCAAGTTGATGCAGACATGGAAAAGTCGTTGTTCATGCAATTGAAGTTTAGTTTTGATAGACTAAACAATGACACTGTAAAGAATTGCGTTTTGTATTGTGCATTATACCTGGAGGACTTTGAGATGACGAATTGATAGAGCTTTGGTGGGTAGAGGGATTCATTGATGGCAAATTAAATTTTGGTGAGCATATGAAAAAGAATATGCTATTTTGAATGACCTTATAAATGCTTGTTTGTTGGAAAATATAGAGGATCATCGTCATCAACGCACGATGTGATTAGAGACATGGCATTAAGGATGGCATCTCCCCTGGGAGAAGGCTATTGTAAATTCGTGATGAAAGCAGGTGTCGGAAGAAGTAATCTGCCAAATGAGGAGGAATCAATCTCTCAAACCCTAAGCCCCAAATACACCCTTCCACCTCCTTTCTCTCTCTTTCAAAGTCGGGATCCCTCTTCAAAAAACCCTAACACATCTTATATATGCAGGTACAAACAAAAGCAACTGGACCGGGTTGTGGGTCGCGTCTCGAAAATGGGTCGGCTCGACCGGCGGACGTGTGGCTTGATCACCAATACTTCTCTGAGACATCAGTAGCACCCGGAACACAAGGTAGAATTCGAGCCACATTCAACACTGAACATACTTATGGATGAGGAAACATTGAGATTATGGTAAATGAAGTATACAAAAGCTGTGGTGGAGGAGTTAGTGAGCTTGAAACAAGTCATTTCGATCTCTTGGATTTTATTTCCCAAAAGTTGAGTATTTGGTGCATTTTCTCCAAAGAATTTATCATTGGAATGAGGGACCCTTCAAGTCATTCAAATATTTTGTGCCGGGTAAAAATTTTGATTCCCGTCGTGATCAACATCTGGAATTGTCTGGAGACAATGACGGCATATGCAGTGATGTAATCAGGGAGGTACTCAATCAATCCTCATCATTTGATTTATGCAATAATAGGAGCTGCAGGAAGTTGTCAAATTTGTGTAGCATGGAAATGATGAATAATGGGTTACAATGTTGTAATGTTGGTTCAATTGAGACACTAATAGATGGAAATGGTTTACCAAACTTGGAAGTGTTAACCATTTTTGAGTTTTGCCAGAATTGAGGAGCATTTGGGAGGGGCCAGTGCCACCTCAAAGTGTAACATGGTTAAAATATTTGGACATTTGGAATTGTCCAAAGGTGAGTAATGTTTTCTCAAAGGACACGATTAATTATCTCTCCAACTTAGAATATCCTTATATCGGTGGTTGTATGGAAATAACAGAGATCGTGGTGAATGAAGAAGATATAGTACTGAAGGGTATTGACAATGCTGACATGGAAGTGATACTATTCCCAGGGTTGAGGAGACTGAGGCTATATCAACTATCAGAACTAGATAGATTTTTCAGACAGGTTCCATATCATCCCATAGCTTGGCCATCTTTGCATGAACTTATTATTAATGCATGTCCAAATATGAAGAAATTTCCTTTGAGCAGCAGCGGAGCACCTACGCTATCCTTTGCAAGTGAGGAAGCCGTTGAATTGGAATATGAAGATGATGCTACAAAACATGTCTACCATCTCCCACGCTGTTAGAAGACCTTGTATTTATAATTTGGTTTTAATTTTGTGTGATTTTCACATCGGCTTTTCTATTTTTCCTTCTTTCTTTTGTTTAGGGGGGGGGGGGGGTTGTTGTAGTGTTTTTTTTTGTAGTATATTTATTTGTATAATTTTATTTAAA